>JNBR01001413.1:0-21229 GCA_002081595.1 Achlya hypogyna | reverse complement strand
AGATTGGCTTTGGGACCTATTTGCGCACGTCAAGTAGCGGTCAGCGCTGGCTCACCTCCCTCCAGAGCCCCGCGCTGTCGGTGGCCGACGAAGTCGCGTACTTGGCAACCTTCAACATCACATCGTTCGTACTCCAGTGGCAAAACTACAAAACACCAGGCATGACGGACTCTCTGTCGATAAGGAGCGCGTTGGGCGTGTCTTATTCGCTCTTGCTGAGCCAAGCGATGGGCAACATGCACACCGCACAGCAGACTAGCTTCAAGATGTACTGGTCGCTCGCGAGCGATCTGTGGGCCATCACAACCAACTCAACCGTACTAGGAGGTTCCTGCCTCCTCCGCGACAGTTCAAACTTTGCCTACTCGAATGCGACACCCACGGTGGCACTAAAGCAAAATGCAACACTTGCTGCCCCCCTGTCCCCCGGTTGGATCGAATTCGAGCGCGAGATCGGCCCATTTGGAGCCATCGATGTGCAGTACCTCGCGCCCCCACGGAGCTTGCTAACACTGCATCACGACTTCATGGCGAGTCTCACAGCGCTGGTCCTGACGAACCCCGAGGCACAAGCTGATTACCTCGCGCTCAACGTCCCGCCACGCCGGGCACCCGTCCCCGCCGCCCTTCTCGCGCGCAGCGACGTCGAGTTTGTTGGTGGCAACGTCTTTTGCGGCGACGACAGTAGCCCGTGGCCGCCCGCGAACGGATTGTACATGGCGTTTAGTTTCACAAATCTCTGTCACGCAACGTTTGCCGAGGTGCTCCAAACCGTGCACTACTCTCCACTTTTTGCGTTTCTATCGGCGGGCGAGTCGCGGGATCTCGACGCGATCTGCGCTCTTGATGCCTTCCAGCCCTCGACATGTGTTCGAGACCACATTCACGCGCTAAGCTTCTTGACGACGCACAATACATCGTTCGCGGCGATTCCAACCCTTGCGGTGGCCGCCACCGCGGACGTGCGGGCGCTGAAAGTGGGCTATGTGCAGTTTCTACGCACTGCGACGGCTACGACGATTGCCCGTGTGCCAATCCTCGACCAAGACGACGCTGCCTGGTGCTTTTATGGGTGGCACGTGCTCCTTGGCTGGGCCATTGGGCTGCGGGAAGTCGTGACGCTTGTCGGCGACCATGGCCGCATCACCGCCATATCGGCGGTGTCACCGAACCTCAACATGGTGCCAGACCCGAATGCGATTCCACAGAGTTTTTCCTTTCTTGTCAAGTACTGCGTCCAGTACATCACTCTCGTCTTGATCCTCGTGAGTGGTTTGCTGGCACTCTCGGCTATGTATCACAAGGGCCACATGGAAGCGCGCAATCTGCTGTGCGTCAACCGCATCGTTGGCATGACGTGGCTCGGCCGGCCCTTTGTACTGGTGCGCAGCCTCTCGGCCATCTGGCTGCTCAATACGAGCCCCCTGACGCTTGTGCAAGTGGGCGTCGGCACCCGGTTCACGTCGCCGCCCCTTGCGTGGTACACGACGTTGCTGGCGACGTCCGAGATGACGTGGTTCGTCTATGTGCTGAACGACCTCTTTTCGTGCATCACGCAGCAGTACACGTCGCTGTACGCGAGCAAGAGCTCCAATCTCACGTGGCTTGCGGCCTTTGTGTGGACGCTGCGAGCACCGCAAACGTACGTTGCCACAGTTTACCGCGAATGCTCGCGCATCGATATGGACGCGGGCGTCGACTGCACTAGCGGTTCTGTGGCAGTGGGCAGCGCCACCCGCCTCGTCACGTCACTCGGGCTTGTTGTCGCCTGTAGTGGCCTCGTGTACGCCGCCGTTTGCTTGTGCTCCCACGCGCCCCCGCCTTGCTATGTGCGATCGCCGCTGCTCAATGCACAGAGCTACTACATGCTGCGGCTGCAAGGTTGGCGCGTCGGCGACGTGCATTACCTCGACAAAACGTCGGCCATCATGGCTGGTTTGCTGTGTGTGTCATGGCAGGGTCGCACCTTGGTGTTCGACATCAAGTCATGGCGGATCCTTGAGACGCCCATTGCCGCTCACGCAGACGATCGCTTAGTTCACGCCATTCCACTAATCCACTAATTGTCGACAGTTCGCTTGCCGGGCGAGCTATCTGGAGTATATCGCCATTGCCGAGCTCGAGCGCATCGATGCTCATGGAAAAAAGTCGTCGCTCGCAGAGGAGGTCGTTCGCGATAGTTGACGTTAGAAGTACTTGACATGCTGACCACTTGTGTGACGTGGAGCCACGGTGGTTGCCTACATCGAGGGCCATTGTTGTGCGCATGAAGCGCGTCAACTCTAGAGTCACCGGTACAATTGGTAGGCTTCAATCCCATCCAACACTAGACTCGTTCAACCGAGCGACGTCATATCATGCACGGTCTGCAGCTGGGTCAGCGTGGGTACCATGGCAGCAACCCCAATGTCGCTGCGCGCATGGGCCACAATTAGCGTGCTACAGGAGCAGTCTGCGGCGGTAAGACAATGGATCACCCAAGTAAGGCCAACGATGGCCACCGGCAGCTACCGGCTCATGCATCGACTCGCCGCAATGGTTTCCTCAAGCGCATCTTAATTTTAATGAGCAAATCCATTTAAAATCCAATGGATTTCATCACGAACATCTTATTTTATTATTTGATCTTTCCTCAGTGCAACCCTATTGAGGACTCATTAATTTTTTCAATTCTCATTTTGACACATTAAAATTCAGGTCATTTTTTCGGGTATTATTAAAAAATATGCTCCTTGGGTGGCCCATTTCGAAATATCATCCTATGTCAGCAATATTTTGCGGCTAATATATGCTTCCACACAATACATTTTTTATATATATTTAATGCTATACCAGAGTGTGCAATATTAGGCGGCATATGCCACTTCTTGGCTCTTAGTCCGTTGCGAGTGCTTTATACGCTGGGAGAATCTTCAGTATTCGAATGCCGAATTTAGCAGGGAGGTAAAAATATGCGAATTTATGGCCCGAGCGACGACCAGCTGACATTTGCGTTCCCAGAAAAGATTCCGTCGCCCATGGCCGCCGTGTCCTCATCCATCCCCGCGGCCCGCGCGCCGACGTCCGTCAGCCTTGCCGTCGCTGAGATGCGCCATGGCAATGTGACCAAGAAGATAGCGGTTTACGAGAACATGGCGCCGGCAGAGCTGGATCTTCTGGTGCATGCATCCTTCTTTCCGAACAAAACGGCGCCGGAGTGGGATCGCAAGGTCGTCGGCTTTGTGCACCCGAAAACCAAGACGTTCATTCCCCTGGGCATTGGCACGGCGTTTCCGACACTTTTTCAGCCGAATCATACGTATGAGATCGTGCTCGAAAAGCCAGCCGCTGGCACCACGCCTTCGCCACCCGCAACGCAGACGCAAAGCACCAAGAGCAAGCCGGCCCCCGAGCCAAAGGTGAGCCGCGGCCCTAAGTCGCCTCCCACACGGAATGCCACCCCGGTTCCTACCGACACACGTCCGTGGACAGACAAGCTCTTTGCAATCTTGGCGGACTTTAGCGCGTCGTCCCCGGGGTCGCCCGCTGCATTGACGCCTGACCAGCTCAACCGACTCGAGCTGCTGCTGGGGCAGGGCCACAGCGCCCTCCATCAAGCGTATCTCGCGTATGAAGAAAACCATGAACTCGACTCGCTGCACGGCGCCGTGCACCGAGTGCTCGCGGTCGTGCTGCAACAGCAAAAGTCGTCGTTCACCCGTGTCATTAACTCGCTCACCCTTCTCAAACCCCACGACATTGCGCTCGTACACGAACTCTACACCCAAGGTACAACAACAAGACCGTCCTCTCCTCCCCTGTTCTGACCACATGTGAATCAGGCAACGAACTCGTACTGGCGGCATGGGAGGTCTACGAACTTGACGAAGACCGCTTCGAGCTCGCTGACACGCTCTTGCGCATCGTACGTTTCAAGTCGCAGGCATCGGCCCCGGCCAACCACCAGTCGCCGCCTCCGTCGGCGCTCGCGATGGAAGACGTGCTCCGCGAGATGTGCCAGCGGCAGCTCATCTCCGCAGCGCAGCTCGCCGGTCTCGACAAGCTCTGGCGCGCCAAGAACGAAGCCATGGTCGGCGCAATGGAGGCCTACGTCGTCGACCACGATCTCAAGGAGCTCGTTGAGACGCTGCTTCTCGTGGTCAAGCACGCCGGGTACGTCATGCCTACCATCTATCTGCCCTCATTGCCGATGCTAGCCTCACCACTACGCACAAGCCAGCGCCAATTGTTGTGCCCGCGACGGCCCTCGAGGAACTGCACCCGCTCTCGCCCAAAGCCACGGCCCAGTCACCGCCATCCTATGGCACCTTCGCCGAGGGCTCGGCGCTTTCTTCCCCGCGTGCAGTGGCGTCGTCATCGGTGGCAGCGACATCGTCGGTGGCAGCGTCGTCGGCGGTGGTGTCGCCGGCCAAAAGCCCCAAGAAGACGCTCCGGGTGGCGACATCGCTGCCCGTGACGGCGATGCCTCTGTTCTCGCCGTCGCACTACGCGCCCGACTCAGACGAGTTTTACATCGTGCGTGTGCTGGAGGAGCTTGTGACGGCCGGACAGCTAAGCGCAGGGCAGCTCATGGCGCTCAAGACGCTGCTGAAGAAGCGCGACACCGTGCTCTTTACAGCCGTCGGTGGCTACCGTAAAGACGGCGATCGGGACGCTCTTGTGGCTGCACTTGTCGACCGTTGCGACGTGCTCAACTGGGAAGCCAACCATCAAAGCATCCTGCACACATGGTAGCGCTCTATTTTGTGGTGTCTGTGGTGGCGACCGAACCCGCTAGGATTGTGCCCCTGGAGCAAGCCGGCCGAGGCAACGGGCTCCGGGACCTCTGGCTCAACAACGACCCGCGCATGATGGCCGCGTACCAGCTCTTCCTCCACGACCAGAACAGAGCCGACTTCGAAGACACCCTTGCTCGTCTCTCTGCCGTTGCCTCCGAGGCAGCCACCGAAGCGGCCGCCGATGTCATCACCGACGCGGCCGACGAAGCGGTGGCTGCCGAGGCCATTGAGGAGCTAGAGCGCGCTGGCCGGCTCGGGCAAGAGGTAGCGGAACAGCTAAGCGCCGAGGACCCGCGTGTGCTGGCGGCTCTCGACGTCTTTTCCGACAGCCAGGATGTGGTGCGTGGCCTGTGATACAGTGCTTCTGGGCTCATGTGGCGGCGTCGTAGCCGGAGCTTGTGGACACACTAGAGCGCATTGCGTCGCCGCGGGTGGCGGTCGAAGCTGACGACGTGTCGGCGCCGGCGATGGAGAAGCAGATTCTGCACCTCGTGTACGAGCTGGAACTGCCATCGGACGAGCTACTGGCGCTCAAAGGCGCGATCGTGGACAACGATGTGGTGGTGCAAGCAGCGATCCAGGTATTTGAGGCCGAGAAGGATGAAGAAGACTTCAAGGACACGCTGCGACGCGTAGCGCGACATCTCGTGAGTGCCACGGAGGCCGTGCCCGCGCCGTAGCTAGGACCATAAGGACATAAGACAGGGCAAGGCGTCCACATCGGGATCAGGTACGGGACATGCCGCAGCATGTCGCGCGGTCCACACGAGCGCGGTATGCAATTGCCTCCCACTCTTCGTCGACAAGGCCGCTCGCCGCCTTGAACGGCAGAGCTGCTGCCCGCTGCCGGTGGAAGTCATGGCCCGGGTCTCTACGCCCGACATCGAGGCGTGTTTTTGGGCGGCACTGACGCAAGCCGATCAGGCGCCGCGAAGCGCCTCGACCATTTCTATGTCGATGGGCGACTGGCGCACTTGGACGGATTACTTGCGGTGGGGAGCGCGTTGCACTGCGATGCCACGATGGGATGCGTTTGTGGCGGCCGCGGTGCCGTCGGTGCAGCGCGATAAGCAACAACTTGAAAGGGCGACCCTTGGCCTACGACAGCGGCCGCATATCGCAGCCGACGGACCACGGGGATGACCAGAGATGCTGACCAGAGTTGATGGCGCCCGAGCACCGATCAGCTTGGCGCGGTCAGGGCCGGGTTCTATGGGACCGAGACTGCGCTCGCATCGAAGGCTCGACAAAGACGCCGCAGGAGAAGCCACTACGGCGCTTGTTTTTGAGGAGCGAGACGGCCGGGCCAGGCAGGCGTAAAGCAAGGGCGCGGGTTTCAGGCAGCGGCCACGACGCGAGTCATCGCCGTCCGGCGCCGCGATTGGGGTCGGCGTCCATGAAACCCGCTGCCGGTGTCTCTGTGCCCGTGTTACCTTGGTAGTTGGTGCGAAATTCGCTTACATGAGTACAGTTTGCACACGAGTGTCCCACACACACACCATGGAATGAGCTGGTGGCGACAAGGAGGACAGAAAGGAGGCTTGCCGGGGACGCTAGCACGAAACTGAATGCGCACGATGGCGACGGCCGCCCGCCGGCAAGCGCATCGGGTTGGCATCGGACGTTTGTGGCCACCGCAGTGTCCAGCTAGAGGTGCACCAAAAGCGACATACGGCAATGGGACCGGACGCATCAATCGGAGAGATTCGACGGCATCCTTTGCGCCGAGATCCCATCGCGATCTTGCAGCATGCATGTGGCTAAGGGCTACTGCCATGCCTATGACTGAACGTGCACGTTAAGCGCAAAGGAAGCATTCATGGTCCATGGCGGTAACTTGAAGTTGCAGGTGATCACGCGACCAACTGCACGATCCAACTGCCAGACACCGCACTGCTGCCGAAGCGATTTCTCCTAACGCCCATTCACGTAATGTGCTCGCTTGTGCCTTGCACTCGTGTGCCCGATCAGTAGCCCCCAGAGCTGCCTTCAGGGGTGTTTGGAGTGTACTGAGTAGGGCAATTCCAGCGGAAAGGTGGCTTTTATGGCGCCTGGTGAAAGGCAGAAATTTAGAAACCGAGCATGTCTCTCGCGCGATGACGGTTGCGCCGCCTGCTTAGTTTCTATGTCGGGCCTGCTAGGGACACGCAGCAGCGAGCGACGATCTTATCGGCGCAGACTTCGATTTGCCCGCTATGACCATGACGCAAAACTACCGCATGTGCCTCACCGAAGCCCGCAAGCGCAATGTACGCCTCATCGCACGCCTCCTCAACGACAGCGCGTCGAAAACTAAGCTTCCGGTGGCAAAGCTATCGGCCAAGCTGCCGCTCGTCGCGTACAAGATGGAATATCGCATCCACGAACTCACGCGTGGCCGCGTCCTGGACGAAAAGGCCATCAAAATGTGCCTTTTGCATCTGATCTCACAGGCACATCGCCGCCGCAAGCAGCGCAACCAAAGCAACGCCCAGCCGAGCGCAGCGACAATCGTCGCGGCTGTGTAAGACCCGTGATCTGGGTATTTATTTCGATTGAATTGGCGCCCATGGAAGGCAGCCCCAAATGTACTTTAGTAATTCGAAAACCAATGCGTAAATGATTCAAATATAAACAACATTAGCAATATGGTCAAGTGTACAGGGGAAATACCAGGAAACGAGGTGCTTGCAAGGGGAAACATTGCCAACGAACAAACCCGACCAACGAGATACAGTATGGAGGGGCAACGAAGCGGGACCGGACGAAGTCAGTACGGTGCAGAAAGCGGCGAACACGCCATAAGTGCGCGGCTCGCTGGGAATGGAATATGCCGTTCAAGCTTTCTCGTAGGGATAGGTATGGACGAGAGAAATGAGCTCCAGCACAGGACGTGGTATGCTTGGCACCGCGATACGCGCCTAAGAAGGCGAGCAAAACCTTCCGCGCATTGACTCCAACTTTCTAGATCAGTGGCTGGCTTTAGTGGAATATTGTCTATTTTCTGAACGCAGTGCTCGAACTGGGCGACAAAAACCTGAAGTAAATTGTGTGTGCTACTGTGTGAGTGACATCGCTCGTATTGCACCGACAGGAGCCAGTTGACTTGGACAAAAACACTATCAAATGAAAAAGTATTAACTATTTTCATCATGTGGTTTGGTGCTAAAACACAATTTAACCACCAAACTATATCATTCCCTTGAATCAAGTAGATATAATCTTCACGATTCAAGGGCATGATGGCCGCTGGCTCATTGTGAACTTGTGATTGCACTCGGCTATGGCGGCTACGAGGCCCGACAAATCGATATAACGGTATCAACGTATAGCAGCGAGATGATGCCACACAGCTCTGCCTCCATTTGAGCATTTCTCTTTGTGTCCTCATAGCATCGATAATTGTTGGAGCAAGGTACCAACTTGGAGAACTTTGAGATAAACATGCGCTAGTGCAATTTGACGACGGGCGGCCAAGCGACAGTAATGCTTTCGACGCACTCGCTCTAACCTGCACCCCTGAAATTATCTTCTTCGGTGTCATATCTCTAAATTCATCCAATCATAGACAAGTCCAAGTGCTCAATTGAATTGATCTGTGCGAATTCAAAGGAACTTACGCCGGTGGAATGGGGCGAGAAAAATTGACTGAAATTCACACCTTCAAATCCAAGGTAATTCAACTAAATTGTTATTTAATAAGTGCTCTCCTTCATGATTTTGATTGAATCCATAGGCTCTCAAAGCATGGAAGTGAGCGATGCTGGAAGTATAGAACTACATGTATGGATACCTGGGAAAA
This sequence comes from Achlya hypogyna, assembly GCA_002081595.1. Lineage (NCBI taxonomy): Eukaryota > Oomycota > Saprolegniomycetes > Saprolegniales > Achlyaceae > Achlya > Achlya hypogyna. The sequence goes on along the minus strand of JNBR01001413.1, from coordinate 12,670 downwards.
GCTTGCAGCCGGAGGAGCTTGCGCCAGCTTTTCGAGTTTGAAAACGCCTTGTCGAAGCTATAACTAATTTGTTTTTTACATGCGAGCATTATATAACCTATTTATTAAATCTGGCAAGTGGCTTGTAGCGCTATCCCACAGACGGGAAAAGATGAAGAGCCCATCGGTGCCCAACGCCGAGACGGCACCGCTCAAGGAGAGCGTTGGCCCCGTCAAGGTGTCGGCGCGGCGCTGCATCTGGCTATTGCTTCCAGTTGGTGTGATTTCGGCGGCCATTGTGGGCCTTCACGTCGCGGCGCGCCCGGAACCGACGACACATCATGTGACGCAAGCCATTGTGGCCGGGCAAGTGCCCGTGCGAGGCGTGAACCTCGGCGGCTGGCTTGTCGCCGAGCAGTGGATGAATCCCAAGGCGGATATTTGGAAGAATCTCACAGGCGTGAAGGCCACATGGACCGAGATCGATGCAGCGGCGGCCTACGCCGCGGCCGGTCCTTCAATTAAGTCCCATCAGGCGGCCGTCTTCGAGGCTCATCGGAGCACGTGGATCACCGAAGAGGACATCAAAGCGATCGCCGCCGCCAACTTCAACACGATTCGAATCCCCGTTGGGTACTGGATCGGTGGCGCCGACACGAATGCCGACACAAAGTCGAGTCTCTGGTCGACGTTCGCGCCAGGCTCGCTCAAGTACTTAGACAAGGCCGTGAACGAGTGGGGCCCTACCTACAATTTAAGCGTACTCGTGGACATTTATGGCACCATGAATGGCAGCACGTGGCCCGATCCTGGCGACACCAAAGTGCCGATCGCCACTTACAACACGACTTTCAACACGACATCATTCCTCGCGGCGCGCTACCACGACAAGCCCGCCTTCCTCGGCATCGGGCTGCTCTCGACACCCGATGACACGGCGCACTTCCGCTCATTGCTCTTCTATTACATGGATGGCTACCGCGTCGTGCGGAAGACATCGCCGTCTATGATCGTGACCACATGCCCATCCAAGTCCTTTCAGTACCCAGGCAATCCGTCGGCCGTCATGTCCGAAGACCGGACTTTCATGAACTTCCTCATCGACCCCGATCTCCCTGATACCATCAAGCACGCGTGGATGGAGTGGCAGCTGCATCCAGGGTCGGACGCAGCCTTTGGCAATGGCAGCTTGGATGCCGGCGTGGCTAACTGGACATCGCGCTTCAGCACCTGGAAGAGCCACGAGCCACTCTTTCTCGGAAGCTGGAATATCAATTCGGGTGCCACGTCGTCGGGCGTCGTGTCGGTGGCGCAGAAGCAGGAAGCAGCCACCAAGATCGGCGCCATTGCCAATCTCGCGCCCAAGGGATGGGTATACAACAACTGGAAGGCCGATGACAGCGTACGTGGTTGGGGCTGGTCGCTACAAAACGTGCTCAAGGATGGCGTGAAATTGCCGTAGAAAGTCGTATCTTTTCACTAAATGCTTCTCACGACTATGAACGCAAGTTTTTATAAACGTTGTGCGATGGCTGCACTCCTCGTACTCGTTGCAGTCGATCGCGCGCGTAAGACACTATTCCTTGGTTCAGGATCAGCATCTCGGACTGTCGAAACCTTGGGTGCAAAGCTTGTACCCAAGAATTCGTTGCGATGTTTTCCGCACGACATACGTGCACTAAACGGAACATCCAAGTGGATGGGCGTGCTTGCGCATGAAATAACGTTTAGGAGCTAGGAGCTACGTTGAGCAAGTATTGAAGGAACGGATATCCACAACGGGAGGTCGTTGCAATGGCTGCATTGACCAGACTTCAAGGTAGTTCAATTGCGTTGACATTTACATCGACACTAGTTTTCAAAAGCTTTGTCCAGGTTCATTAACAGTTAGTTGGCACAGTGGAGCATGCGTTTGAAGCTGCGTCATCGAGATCATTATGCAAATGAGTGGTGCATTGAACTTATAGCACCGAATTCTAGAACTAGCTCCGTAGGCGCTCGGCAAAGCAGCAGTCAGTTGGGGACCCGTCGGGTAAGAAGAACTTGGGACTACGGCACATGCCTTACCATGGAGTGCGAGAATACGGATGCTGTTGCTTTGTTGTTGACACGGAGCCCCATTTAATATGGAGAGTAATTAGGAATTATGTAAACTAGTTTGAGCCGTTACCGACTAGTACTTGTCTTGTCGTTGAAATTCAATAAACTCCCCCCCAGCGGGTCGAAAGCTCGCGCTTTTTAGATGGAGTTCATGGACCTATATGAACGCATGCACCGCCGAGAGAACTTCAAGACGAACGATTCGTACTAAAAACGTCAGGTCCCTTGCACAGTGAATGTAGAGCCCGAAAAGTGTCGGTTTAGCTCTGGTGCACCATGGTTCTCCCCTCGTGATTTCTTCGATCGAAGTCTCACTCTCGCATTAGGCACCGCAATAGCAGTATCCATTTTGCCAATGCTCTGTAGTCTTTGAATACACCAGCACTACATGTATGTATATCATAATCTATACACAAAGACTCGCATCCGACATGGAAAAGTATTTAAACGACTAGTTATCCGCCAAGGGGTTTCGTTGCCCCACTGAATACCCACTGAATACGAGTTTAGGCAGTCAGAGTGCTCAGCATAGATGGCACAGACGTAGGGGGTCCACGGCGTGCGTGAGGCTGTGTCCCATGGCCCTCAAGGCCCGCTCTTCTTACGACCCTGAACGTTCCGCATCGACAGTGTGTAACCAGCCTGGTGAACGACAAAAACGCACCCATTTCTCTCCAGTTGGGACAACCCGTCGACGTCGCTCACCAGACTACATGCAAAGAGAACAAGTAACCATTACTCGTAGGGCTTCTATAACTTTCGATCGTCGTTGCGGGGTAGGCCCGACGAGTGACGCTAGACCCTCAAGCTTTGGCCATTCTCCTTGGGCTAGTTCAATGAGTAATCTGACTTCAACCTTTGAACCAAATGATAAAAGCTCAATGCGGTCGCAGTTGTCCGACGTCGCGTTTTTGTTATCCAAATTCTGATTGCCGTCATAAAGAAGGAATAGTAGTTCTCAGCCCCGTTGGTCACTTCGAGGAACGTGCGGCGCGCGTGCGGCAACAAAGCCAACGCACCGAATCTGGCCGAATCTGTGGCGCCGTTGACATCCAGCCACATGTTAGGCCACGTTTCCGTGGCCAACGCGCCTCTTGTGGGCTGTGCATGATGGTGGCGCCACGTATCTGTTGGCAGTTACATTATGCAGTTACTATGCACTTAACGAGACAGGCGACATCAAATTATTTCAAGCCTAAAAAAATGATATCAAATTCTCCCCAGATCTGAGTCCAAAGTAGAGGATAAATCCACCCAAAAAGTAGATTGGATATCATGGTGTTTCGTCTACTCTTAAAGCCCAGTTCGTCGGATTACAAGGACTATCAGGGATAAAACAACATGTTGAAGGCGTATAGAGCTTCATAGCGTCCTCCAACTGCTCGTGGAGCTGATTTTAGGCGCTATTTGGCCGATCGCATTTCATCATCTTGCTGCATTGAGCTCCATGAACGAACTTGTTGCAGCCAATTAGTATGTGAGCCAGCGTGGCAACGTCAAATGGGTCGGACCCAGCTGTCTTCGTGGACGCGCAAGCCTCGTGTTTGTCGAATGGGTACTTTCCGCTCGGAAAGTGTGGTGCAGTGTGAGAGGGGGCGTTGAACTTGTCCGGCCACGTTCGCTCATTGCTAAAAAGTATACGGGGTGATTGCAGTTGCGTGAAATTAGATGCCCACCCACCCAGGTATTTCGTGGCCGGGCGGCAAAGTGGTCCACGAGCGGTAGAGAACAGCGCTGTCGGCAACATGGACAAGCAAAACCAGTCACATGGCGTGTTTATGGCCGTGTCCCGTGGGGTTCTTCGTGCCGCGCTTGACTATGTGAGAGGCAGTTGCCCATATTCGGGTTTGTTGCAGTAAACTTGCATTACCTTTTGACCGCTGCAAAAGCAAGGATGTAGGTAATGAACGTAAAGATTCCCCGACACCACACGCCCATCCCCACGTTTTGTTGAGTAGCAAGCAACCGAGCCCTCCCTTTGCCTTCCAACGAGGCTGGCTACTCAACCAAAACCCTCGGAACTGGGATGCTATTTCAACGGCCATCTCCATCATCAACAATTTTGGAGATGGTCCCGGCAAGACACGCTAAAATGATCGCTCGAGGGCGATGGGAACGACCTTATTGCCAACATGTCTTTGGGTTGAAGCGCGTCGGTGGCTCCACCCAAGTGTGATATTCCCATGGGAGTTGGGTCCTCATCGTGTTATTTCGTTGACCGAGTGCATTATAACAACATGCCGTTTGGTTTTCGACGTCGTAACTCAGTGATAACAGCGGCGCACGTGGCGCGCTCGTGATGCATGTCGCGGTGGGCTCCTTGGCGCGTCGCCGGTCGACCAAGAGCGAGCGAAATAATGACCCAGTGATCCCACGCTTTGTGATCATAGCAGCGGGTCACTTCCACGTACAGCGCACCGTAAGCTACCATAAATACGGAGCCGGCTGCGACACAAAAAAAAGAAATCAGTGGCGCGGCGCGTTGGGCAACCATAACTCAAATTGCCCCATATGTGCATCATTGTCAATCGCGACCAGTCGTCAGCAAGTACTACCTGCCGTCGATCCTCGCCAGTATTAAAGCCCCTTTTGCCGCAACCGTCGACACCGACTCTTCTCCCGTCGCTGCAGCTACTTCAACAGTTTGGCAAATATGCCCCGCTTCCGCGCCTCGTACGCAGTATCTCCATGCACATCCCGCCGCTCGCAAGCATCGACCGCCAGGTGTCGGCTCCTGCCAGCACAGGTACCCATTTGCATTTCAGCGAATGGTAGCTCAATTTTCGGTAGAAATCAAGCCGCTCTCGAAAAAGCGCAAAATGACGATGGACGATATCACAAGCACACTCGAGTCTCCGCCATTTAAGCGTGAGCGCCTTGGCGACGCGTCGCCCGTTGCACCACCACCGGCACCACTTGCACCAACGTCGAAGCCAGCTCGCGTCAAGTACGTCCGTTCACATCTTTCGAAGCTTGATGGCTCATGGTGAATTTTTGTAGCTCTCGTCAACCGTCTACAATTGCCCGACTAAAGAACGGCAAAGACGTGTGTGTTGTGCTCACACCTGCCGGCGTCGTGGACTGGCAGGCAACGTACTATATGTACGGCTTCGACAAAAACAGCGTATTCTACTCGCTCATGCCGCTGAGGAAACTTAAGGAGCCGTGGTCAATCGCCGAGACGCGGTATTGCGTTGAACTGGTGCGGTTACTGCAAGCTGGCCACATGCGCGTACCGCAAGGCCGCCTTATGGACACGTACATCGCCGAGAAGCTGCACTGCGAAGGCCTCCGCGTCACCAAAAAGCTCCGCGCTATCAAGAAGCGCGACCATACCGCCATGGGCAAGTTCGTCGGCATGACACCCGCTCAAGTACAGCTTCTAAAAGACTGCAAAGTCGAGTTCCTCAAGGGTTTGCAGCCCGAAATCGACGCCATCGTGGAGAAGGAAAAGCTCGACCAGTCATGGGTCGTGACCGTCAAGCATCCCGTCCATGCCCAACAGCCCCACGCACCAACATCGTCGTAAAAACAAAACAAAATGAGAAAAAAAACGCACAATTCGAACCCCATGTCTCTTTTTTGGCGGGTTCGACCATTGAGTGGGATATTCCCTCAAAGTATCGGCATGTTAGCATGAAGACAGAGAAAATAGTAATCTTGGGCGCGTTCAATGACCACCAGGTCGCACCGAAGGTGCCACATACATGTACACTGTACATATATGTGGTTCGTGGCTGTGCATTGTGCAACCATGAACCCGACAGTGAGAATTTACATTTGCGTTGGGCTCGGAATCAGGTCCGAGGACCGTGCCCTTGTGCTGGACATGGATGGTGCGTTGTTGAAGGAAACGACACCCCGCGTGTCATGCACGCAACTTGCGTCAAAAAATTCTGGGTTTGCGCTTGGCTATGGAGTTGTTCCCGAGGCGATACACAACAAAAAATAATCTGGCAACGTGCCCAAAGCCACGCCGTGGACTTATCGTTGCAAAGGGCCATAAACGCTAGCTGCTGCTCCTGAATTCTAGAGATAAGGCAAACGTCTCAGGGTTGTTATGGTGTACTAGAATTTGCTAACTCAAACCAACGGATAATTTTAAGGCGAAAACCAGTAGCAATATAATACAAGCTAGCGAAACCAACAACCACATTTGTTGCTCGTTGCGCCAGATCCGCTAAGATAATACCGTCAATGCGACTTTCATCATTTCTGAATGATGCTTACCTTAAGATCTCACTTAATCATGTCTAGTAGTTTATATTGCTGGTGCATGTACCTGAGTTTTATAGACGATCTAATGCAGCGATTTATTATTAATTCCCATGCATCGATATCAACATACGAAGCTATTAGATCTTAAAGCAGAGCAGATTAGCGTGCTTGGATTCGTTGTCGCGTATTCCTCGACTACTCCTGAAAAATACTCCCGGGGTAATTACGCAAAAATGGGTTTTTTGTCATATCGCTGGGTTTTTGGGTCGAGTAAAAGTGCCGAAAAAAATCACGAAATTTTGTGATAACTGAAATAGTGTTCTGGTAGGGTTTTTCACAGGCATCAGGCATTGCCGCATCAAGGTGGATCACCTCCACCAACAGGCCAAGCTTTGTTGTACGGACGTGAGTCATTAAATAGTCACAGAAATGCAGTAGTTCGTCAAGACATGGCAGTCCTTCGCCGTCCTAGGTTGTTGCGGCAAACTCTTGGATATATTGAATAGATAGGAGGATTATTTGGACATCAATATTTAATCGCGACGATCCAAGACTGGTCAAGTCGAACATCGTGCATGACCTGTACGACGTGGTCTTGGAGTGTGCTTAGGAAGTGCATTTTGAGCTAGGCAATGATGAGTTTCGGCGTTCCACTATAAGTTACTTCTTTGAGGTGAACGAGTGCTTGCTCAGTGGAGCAGTCAAGCGACGGTGGGTATTGAACGAGCTTGAGGTACCGATGCACACGCTCGCGGGTCGTGTGAAGCCGTTCGGCGATAAATGTCGCGGAGCAGCGTCCATAGGGTACGCGTACGTGGCCGTCCTACACGACGCAACTCGCATGGGCACGCTGAACTTCGATGCCGGCAATACCTTGATGCATCGCTGGATGGCTTGGACATAGTCGAGCTCTGCTTGCGTCCATACACTCGTGGTTGGTCGCGTGGGCACGATGGTCCGGAAGAGACTGTTCGAGTCGAAGCCATACTGCATGTAGGACGCCCACCAATTGACAGTGCCATGTTCGATCACGACGCACACATCCTGGCCATTTTTTAGGCGAGCCATCGTAGCCTTAGTGTGGCGGTCCCCCCTACAAAGGTCGTCATGAGTAGTGCACGTGGATACATATATTCGTACAAAACACAATGGGGGGACATGGGGGGCGATGTCGACTCGGGGCTTGTAGTATTGCCTTCGTCGCACGAGCAAGGTGTTGAGTCATCGTCGTACTCCATAGGCCCCATGGGGGAAAGCAGCGACTCAATCGAGTTGGATCGCCGCTCGGGCTTTCCGGTAGTCGTCAGCGATGCAATGGACGGTAGACACATGTGACGTTGTTGGTGTATTGAATTCTGAGTGGTTTGGCGCAAGTTCAAGCGTGTCAGGATCGTACCACTGTGCTTTTGCTGGAGAGTAAGTGCATGCTTTTTGTAGCCAACCCTCCGTGGCCAATGGGGGGCAGAAACTACGACCGCCCACGTGATCGGCCGTGAGTTGTTTACGCAGGGGGAGAGCCGCTGGCGTGGCGACGCTCTGGCCGTTTGTGGGTACGGGACGGCACGATGGACGCATAAAACCTGGCCAACCTATCACGCCTCTCCTATGTATAACACACCAACAATGCCATTGGGCAAAATGAAATCAACCACCTGAATTTAAGCCAGTGAGCTGTATGCGTCTTATAGCATATGCCATTGGTAAGTTGCAATTGGCTAAAATAAATACTATTAAATATATGTTGCGGATATGCGCAGAGGTGCAAAAATGAAGCAGAAACCCGAAATGCAGGTATTGACACAAGGTGACGAAGTTGGACGTAAAAAAATGCGTTCTGCGACCTGATATTCCGCAAAAAGGCATCTTCTTTTCGAAAGTATCGTCTCCCGAGGGGGCGCTTTGTTGCGTGTTTAGGCAACCACGTTGATCTACCGCTTCTGACGTCTGTAGTGGTCAGTTATATCTTCAGATTCACGTTGGTGATGTGAATTCACGAAGACCAAGGACTTCACGATGTTAACATGTGCTGATCATGCAACTGCTTCACTAAAACGTTTACGTTCGCTCCAGTGTTGCCAAAGAGCAACATCAAATGGTGATATTGTATATGCATCTGCGATTATTGTTTGCACAGGTAGTGAGCGACGACGGATACATATACGGTACATTGGTTGACATTTCTTCTCTGCTGTAAGGTTTTAGCTCATTCCGTACGACTGTTACCCTATATGGTTAATATCACGCTACGCACACTTAAAGTAAGTTGTTGATATTTTCTTCGGACAGTGTGCACTTGGGTACGCAGCACATGATTCAACTACATGATTTAGAATACGTGAGATTTGTGCGTATAAATATGAGCGCGTATAAATGTAAACATCACGTAATACAACGTTGGGCGATAGCTATGGCATTGGTATCTGTGATCCTGCAGTGGCTAAAGGGCATTTGCAGACATGAGCCCTCAACAGTGCAAAGCACTCGGGTCAAGGGCGCGGTTCATTGCGTGGGTGCAGGCCTATTGCGTCCAGAAATGCAACCTAAGCTATTTTGGAACCACGGGAATCTATATTTTGGGAGGAAATGGCTCCATCGCCAACGAGAATTGTCGATGCGAATGTGACGACGCCGTTCGCGAGTTCTGGTGCCGTTGAGTGTTCCTCATTGCAATTTGGATTTGAGTGCAGCTAATACACTGTGTGCTGTAAGTGGCGTTGTCGGTCGTACATGCCATATATCGCACAAATCGCAGGTCATTTTGAATTTCGCGCCTTATCCAATAAACCTGTTGTCGTAGAGGTGCAGTGCTCTGGTGTTTTGGACATGTTCCTACTATTCAGTGGTTCGAAATAAATTGAGTGCGAGCAAAACGAATGAAACAAACCACGTTAGCTATCTTTACCCATGGTACCTGCCCCTTGAAACCCAAATGGTGTGGTTCCTCGATGTGCTCGGCGCGCTGTACATCGTCGGGTCGTGTACATTGAGCGCCTTGGCGCTCGTGCTCTTCTCTCCATACATGGAAAACTGCATGTACTGGCCCAAATTTGAAGCCCACGACACGTTTTCGCTTCTTACAGCTGTCCTCAACGCGCAACTCCCACTGCTTCCCGGAAACAAATTGGTGTCGCTTGATTTGCTCGCGCCATCGGCAGGCATAGTCGGTCTAGCCGCCAGTTTTGGAGTCAACCCAGCGTATCCTCGTCTTGTTGTGTATCAGGAGCTCAATACGCTTCCGGTGGCAATCGCGGGGCTGCGCCACCTCGACACACCGTTCGTCAACTACATGCTAACCTCATATTGTTGGGTTGATCTGGACCGACGCTGGGCACTCGCACATACCAGTAAACGACTCGAGCGATGCAGACAACAAGACGCTGACAACGGCGCCGTGTACCTCGAAGCCGTGCTTCGAAACATCGACATGGGCAGCTGGCTTAACCAGAATGAGGATAAGTTCATGGGGCTCATTGCAAACGCTGTTGTGGCATCGGGGGTTGACGGTGCGTCGTGGGTCCGTGCGATCATGGTTCATGAGATTTTGTCGATTGCCGATGAACTTGCGCACTGGATGGTTAACGGTCTGACACGATTTCAACTTCAGTTTGGCAATCGCGTTCAAATTGGCATCGACGAGCAGATCACAGTCCAAAATGCCTTCGGAGGTACGACTGTCTTTTCGATAAAATCGATTCCAGCGGTCGATCGCGGTGCCTCGTGGACATCCGCGACGATGATGCACGGGCTTGCGAATGACTTTACAGCCATCAATGGCAATCAGAGCCTCGTGATGAATTCCTCGCAGTGGTTTGGTGCCATCGACCCCACCCAAATCGAAGCCAACGCCGTGGGTTTACCTCTTGGCCAAATGCATCAACTTATCCACGACCGCATTGGAGCCCTTGGTGACATCGATCTACGATGGATAGCACCCCCTTTAGATCTCATTACTACCGTCAGCGCCTTCAACGACGCCGTCTTCACCCAGCTTGATGCTGATAACAACTTTTATTCCGCTTTCATGGCACTGCCAAGTATCAGTGTCACTATAGCTCCGCTGCAGTGGCTCGATCCAGCTCTCCTGTACACGAGCGGGAACCCGATGTGCGGGCACGGAACGCCGCTACCTTTTGTGCAGCGCGCCTTTGGCTTCGACGACGCGTGTGGAACCGAAGCCCCGTTTGCTATCACCGTCATGCCTTTTAACGGCCTCTTCTCCATGTTGATGCTCAATGGGACTACGACGAACGTCTGCGCGCAGCTGCCGTCGCAGACAGAAGTGTGTGTCTTGATGCTTGCGAAGCTCGCTCGGGCAATGAGCGCCTTGTCGCCCCCGATGATCCCACGGCCCGACTTGGTGTCGCTCAACCTTTCCAAGATGCAATTTGTTCTCAACCGATCCGAGTTGAGCATTCAACTCATTTCCGTGCTCGACGACGACTATGCGTTTTTTGGCTGGATCCACATGTACGACTGGGCAATGAACATGCGCGAGGTCGTGTCCTTTGAGGGCGATCGGCAGACGCTCAATCTTGTGTCGTACGCTAATCCACCGATGAGCAGCGTGGGCACCTCTCTCGAGTCAAGCCTAGGGGCATATCTTTGGTACGTCTCAGGTCTTGTCACCCTCGTGCTTGCGGTGCTCGCGGTCGTGATCCTGGGTTTCTACATTTGCAGCCGCCCGTCCACGGTGCGCTGGTGGCACTTCAATCGCATTGTATCGGCCGTATGGCTCAACCGCAGCATTCTCCTTGCCCGCAGTCTCACCGCGACACTGTGCTTGGCGACGGCACCTATCGAGCCCTCGATCACGCGGACGAGCGTAGCCCGGCTCGCTCACGTCTCAAGGAGCCCAGTCGCGTCCCTCATGCTTGCAAACGAAGCAACTTGGTTTGCGTATGTTGTGCATGATTTTATGCACCCTGTCATGTCTGGGCGTACGTCGTTTTATGCACCTCCGAGTGCATGGCTTGCAACCGCCGTCATTGCCACCGTCGACATCCTTGCGCCCGTGCAGATGACCGTCGACATGCATCGAATATGCTCGATGAAAAACATGGATTGGCAAGTGTACTGCAACAGCGCGACGATTGCCATCGGCTCGCCCACGCGCATGGGATTTGTGTTCAGTTTCCAGTGCGCTGCGACATTGGTTTGCTTTGCCCTGGCAATTGCGCTGGTGCCCGTCCCACCACGTATCAGCTCACCATCGGCTCTTTTGCACGCCTCTGTATTCATTTTTGACCGCCCGCAGCAGAAAACTACTGAGGGTGTGGACCGCGTCACAGCAGCCATGGGTGGCCTTTTCTATTTCTCTTTCCGGGGCGTGCCGTACGTGTTTAACGTGAACCTATGGCGCTTCATTGCCGCCGACGCTGTTGGCGCTTACCGCGTACCACTCAGTACCAACCGACGGGTTCTCGTCGAAGGCAGCACGTCCAAGCCCCTGGCACCGGCTACTGTGCGCCACCGGTGGTATCTGCGAGCTTCACTTCGACATCTTTTGCTCGCGCTTGGGTTCACGTACTTGGTCTGCACGCTGACGAGCAACATCCTCTACTACTCCGTGGTCGCTAACGACTTGAGCAATGACTACGGCTGGGCCGGGTTCAACAGCACCGGAGCCATGGCTTTTCTCGCCAATGCATTCAACCGCCAGCTTCTTGTGGCTACGAGTGTACCAGACTTTGCACTTGACAGCCCCGCAAACGGCGACTTGAGCCAGCTCTACAATGGCACCACGACCACCATCGTCTGGGCCGAGTCGAGCGCACGACGGCAGCTCTTCACGCCGCGACCCCTCGCCGACATCGTGCGAGATCTCCGGGCCATGAACCCGTGCATGCTGCCGTGGATGTTCACGCAGTATTGCTGGCTCGACCTGAACCGGACGTGGGCCATGGCCGCCACCGAACGGCGCCAAGAGCGGTGCGCGACCATGACTGCCAACGGCGCTGTGCATCTCGAGAGCGCGCTACGCAATGTCAATAACTGGACGGTGTGGGACAGCTGCTGGGGCACGTCGTTTGAGATTGGCTTTGGGACCTATTTACGCTCGTCGGATAGCGGTCAGCGCTGGCTCACTTCCCTCCAGAGCCCCGCGCTGTCGGTTGCCGATGAAGTCGCGTACTGGGCAACCTTCAACATCACATCGTTTGTGCTCCAGTGGCAAAACTACAAGACACCAGGCATGATCGACACCATTTCGATTCAGAGTGCGCTCGGGTGGCAGTACCCGCTGCAACTGAGCAACTCGCTCGGCGCGTACCACACCAAACAACATACAAGCTTAAAGATGTACTGGTCGCTCGCAAGCGATCTGTGGGCCATCGCTACCAACTCAACAGTGCTCGGTGGTTCCAGCCTCCTCCGC
>JNBR01001411.1:13923-79073 GCA_002081595.1 Achlya hypogyna | reverse complement strand
AGTCCTCGTCACCACTGTAGCTGAGTACATTGTAGCTGCGACGTTTTAGCGGCACTGCTAAGGACTAGTACAAGTGTATTGCTTGGCTTACTTATGTATCTTGCGTTGAGAGTCGCTGCGGCTAGAAGCTACGATGGTCCGAGCCGAGGCCGTTGGCGTTGTCGCTGTTGTGACGGCCTTTCGAGAAAGTGCACTCGAGCTGAAGAATTCGTCGGATCGGATGTGTATATTTTTATTGGCTGTAAATCCGTTTTTACTCTACTTTTAAGCCAATCAGTGAGATTTATATCAAGCACTGGATTGGGCCGCTTGCATTTTCGAAGCAACCCGACGGACTCTCCGATGGCGTCCTTCTTCCGCCGCTCTATGCTCCGCCCATCCAGCCTGCGCGCTGCTGCCCTTGGTTTCTCGGCCGTCGCCGGCAGCGCCGCTTTCTGTGAGGGCTCCCAACCGAAGAAGATGGAGTTCGTTGGCGTTTTCCTTGACGCCAAGTCGCGACAGGCTCTTGAGGCGCGCTTTGCTGCTGTGCACGCCAAGCTTCCGGAGCAAGGTGCTGTCGTTCTCAAGTACAACCCGACTGCCGCTGAGCTTGGCACTTTTGCGCCCATCATGGGCCAGAATGTCAAGGTGCATCTTGCTGCCTTCTGGGAACCTTTGCTAACCTTTCATGCCAGATCGAGGTCAAGGCTGTCGCCGAAGACGACCACACACAAGCGGTAGGCTTCTCCATGGGTAGCAGCCCAAGCTCACTAAATGCTCTAGGCTATTGTAGCTGTTTCTACCGAGCATGGCCCGGTGCAGTATGCCGTTGAGTGCCCGCACGTGACAATTTCGTACTCGGGCGAAGAGGGCTACTCGCAGGCATACGCCAATGTGTTGTTCGAGCGCCTCCAGAAGACGGGTAGCCTTACGCTCGAAGAGACGGATGACGGCATCAACGTCGGACTCGGTGCCTTTGACGGCGAGCTCGCCTCGTTCGACTCGAAGCTTTTCCCCTTCTACAGGTACCCCAGCTGGCCTCCTGCGGCCGACTCACTGCGTGGCATTAGCCCGTTCCCGGCGACGACAGCGAAGATGTCGGTCCTTGACGAGCCGCTTGTCCTCTCGGGCGTCGTATGTTCGTCGGCCAGCTACGACGCATCCACCGAGACGTGCACGGCGACAGAGATCAAGAAGCCCGAGTGCGGTTTCTGCAAGTTCATGAAGGCTGGACCGTGTGGCGCGCAGTTCACGGCGTGGGAAGCGTGCCTGGACGAGTCCAAGGCCAAGGGTACTTTTCACGGCTTCGCGGCGCCAGCTCACGCCTCGCATAGGTGAAGACTTTTTGGAAAAGTGCGGGGGACCGACGCTCTTGCTGCGCGACTGCGTCGACGCCAACCCCGACTACTACAGCGTGCTCAACGACGCCCCCGAGGCAGACGACGAGCCCGAGCAATGAACCGACGCACCCCTTTAGATTCATAATACAAACCCTTTCATTGCCGCAGCAGACACGCAGTTCAACCAGAAATCACAAGAGCGGCGGCAGCCCCGTGGTACTGGCGCGGGCCTCATACCGAGTGAGCGCTGTGCTGCCTCGGCGGTCGGGTGTTTGTGCCACCTCGGTCGGTGTTGCACCGGCCATGTGGCAGGCCTCCGGTACGCCAGCGCGGCTCTGCCGACGACAACGTGCTTGAGCGCCGACCCCGAGCGCGATTGCGCCGACCACGGTGCCGACGCAGATGGCGGCCACGGCGGCACGAGAAAGTTCGGCCATCGTCGTCGCCGGAGCGGCGCTCAAAAGCGCCAGGGACGGTTGCTGGGCGATGGCTGCGCCCACAGGCGTGCAGACGTACACGGCTGCGCTGGCACCTGTGCCAAACCTAGGTCGCTTGTGAGTCACGGACGCACTCGTGGCAAAGCCACCGTGGCGGTGCCGAGTGCTTGATTTTACCGCAGGATGCAGGATTGAACACAGAAGGCAGCGAACAGTCTGTGCATGCCGGGTCTTGCTGACCCGCACTTGTAACAGGGTAGTACTCGAAGAGCGTGTACTTGGACGTGCCGTCCGTCGGCGCCCAGCCGTACCCAACGACCTGCAGTGGCATTGCATGGGCGCTTTTCGACGAGAATGAGTCTTTACCGTGGACGTAATGCAGCCGGCACTATTCGAGCTCAAGACGGCGTTGTACTTGACCCAGTACGCGGCAAATGTTCCGGTCGTCACATCAAAGACGTACGTGGCGTCGCATTGAACACTGCCACAACCGGCGTCGTTGCAGTTGCGCACCCGGACACCGTAGCCTGGAAAGCCCGCGTACGACTTTGCGACGTCAAAGTTGTCGTTGAAAGCAAGTGTGTGCTGTGCGCACTCGGCGCATGGAGATCCTGGGATGCTGCCGGCGCCAACAACGTACGGTAGCGCGTCTGTCCCGGCGGCGTTCAAGCTGAGCTTGTCGTAGTTGCGCTGGCAAGCCGTGCCGCTGGGAACGCCGGGTAGGCCCGCGTAGTACTTGGCTGGCTGGCCTCGCCAGAACCACTGCGCCACTTCAGTCGCCAAGCAAGTGCAGGCCACAGTACCTGGGGGTGGGAGGCAAGCGGTGCCACTTGCCCCGCGCCGAGGTCGAGGCCGACTAGGGGGCTACTGCCGTCGCCGGTGGACATGACTTGGCACATGGCAAGGCGCTTGTCAACGTAGCTCTTGACGAAGGTGGTGTTGAGGCCCAGAACGCACAGAGGCGCCCCAGGGGCGTCGACGTCCGCAACGCCGTTGCGACACGAGAGGCCGCCGCGTGCCGACACTGGCGACCGCGGCGGACACAGAGCCGTGAACGGCAGGCAGTCCTGTGGAGACCACCCGTTGGTCGTCGGGAGGTACGGCGCCTGGCACGCGTACGGGCACCGCATGCCGCTGGCGCACGGGCGGTCCATGGCGAAACCGGCATTGGCGTTGGATGCTGCAGGAACGAAGACGTACTGTAGGTGCGGGTCCAAACTAGTGTCAAGGCGGCAGTATTCCGCACTTGCCGGCGGCACGTAGCACGCTGTCGTCGCATCCGTCGCACTGCACACGCGCGGCTGCGGGGGCGCCGTCGTCGTTGGCGTCGCTGAAGGCGCCGTCGTCTCGTCAGAGGCCTCCACCGCAGCCATCGGTGGACCGCTTCCCGGGTCGCTGCCTGTCGTTGCTTGCGGTGTGGGCATCCACGCGGCCGCGTTGCTGGCCACCTCCCCGTCGCCACTCGCCGCTGCATCGTTGCGCGAGATATCGGCCGCCGACGCCGATGGCCCCGTGGTAGTTGAGACGACGGCGGCGGCAACCACGCATGTGGCGAGCACACAGAGGAGCGCCGTGAGAAGGAGGCGCTTGCGGCGGGTAGCGACAAGGTCGCGGGCGCTCTCGGCCAGCGTGGGCATCTTGTCCGTTTTCCACTCGGCCTTTCTCTTTCCACGAAAGTGCACGTTACGACCGTTGCGACTAGATAAGAACTACTATTATCAGATTATTGCGATCCATGGGCTTCAAACAAACTGTCCCAGCCGAGGCCCCAGTCGTCATCGGTGGCGTCGGCGCCCCGCGCGAGCTTGGAGCGGACGAAGCGGTGGATTTGCGCCTGGAGCTCCGTGCAGGGCAGCAGCATTTCCATTGTGAGCGGTTCGCGGCTGAATGGATTGACGTTGGCCGAGAGCAAATGCCGCTCAATCATCGAGCGGTCCACGATGTGACCCGACGGCAGCTGCACCGGATGCAGCATCAGCGTATGCAGAATCGGGTCGAGGTACTCGTCGGGCACCGACCCGAGCTGCGACTCCATCGCTGCCTGGCGCTGCACCAGCGCCTCTGTGTGGTCCACAACCTCGACGAACTTGTCTCGCCAGAGGTTTGTGAGCGACGGGTCGCTGCGCAGCAGCACGGCGGCTCGTCGGAAGCGCACGGACTCAAATCGCCCGTCAGCTGCTAGCGCCGCCAAAAAGCGCTTCGAAAGCGTCTTCTGCGCCCGCTCCGCGTCCGCCAGCTGCCGGCGAGCGGCGGCCTGCTGCTCCAGCCGCGCCAGCAGCGCGTCTTCCTCTTCAGCGGCCTCGTCCGCAAACTCATCGTCGGTCAGTGTTTCGAGCGCCGGCGGTGCCATCGTCTCCTTCTCTAGTCGAAACACGCACGAGCTGAGCTTCCAACGTTGATGCACGTCCAGGTCACCGATCTTCTCTTCCATGAGTATGCCCGCGTAATTGCTTAGTTTCCATGACGACGCCTCGGGGCACGCGCCGTGGTAGCCGGCGCACCGCACGACGATAAGCAGTGCTTCGGCCAGCGCCAGCATGCCGTCCTGGAAGATCTCGCTCGAGAAGCCCCAGCGCGTCGGGTGCAGCTGAGTCTCAAGCGACGCTACGACGAAGCACAGCGTCGTGGCCGTCTGGTCGACAAGCGAGCGCCGGCAGAGCACCGCGCGCAATGCCGGCGCCGACGCCATCCACGCTAGCAGCTCGAGACACTCGATAAGCACGCGAAACGTCGTCCGCGCCTTGTTGAAGTGCAGCGCGAGGTAGCTTTGCATCATGGACGGCTGAAAGTACGCGCCCGTCGTCGTGTGCGGCGAGTCCTGTAGCTCCTGCAGCCGGCGCATGGCCGTCACCTTGACCGATGCCTCGTCCAGCAGCCGCGTGATGTCGTTGAGTACGCCCGAGAAGAGGAGCACCATACTATGTGTGTCTTGCTGGGCGATGATGACCGGTTGCTGCACCGAGTTGTTCCAGAGCCATCGCAACAGCAACGTCGTCGACAAGCGCGCGGGCAGCAGGCCCCACGACGTGTCGCCGCCTGTGCTTGAGCTGTACATCTCGAGGTCCGCGTGGCATTGCAGCAAACACGGCACCGCTTGCGCCCGCAGGAACGGGTCTGTCGATAGCAGCTCGTACAACAGCGGTGGCGCGCGACTCGTGTTGTCCTGCGTCAGAGGCGCCAACGACAGCAGCGCGCGAATCAGCTGCACGCGGACGTGAGGCGAGTTTGTAAGTCGCCGGTGCGCGAGCACAAAGAAGAGCAGTGTGAGCAGCGGCGCGAGCACAGACGGTGTCCACTCGACGCCGTCGCACGGGTGCACGCCGAGGATGTACACAAGGTCGGCGAGGTTGCACAAAAAGGCCTCCGGGACGTCGGCGTACGCAGCGGGGATTTCTTCTGGGCAGGCAGTGTCGGCGCCAAGTGATCCAACGCCCAGTAAGCCCAGCAGCCACGATGCCACGCGCGCGTACAAGTGGAACATGTCGTTGAGCAGCGACGGCGCAAAGAGCTGCACCTCCATGGCCGTCTTAGTCTTTAGCAGCTCCTCGACACGCAAGTGGTTGGCGTTTAGGTTGAGGCTGTGGCTCGAGCGCGACGAGCGGCGCCCCGCGGCACCCTGCTGCCGCGATCGGCTCTCCATGTTGCACAGCGCTTTAAGCTGCTGGTACTCACGGTGCACCGACACGTAACGCATCATCGACAGCACGGGCCCCACGTGCAGCGCTTTGAGCGACATGTACCACCACTCGGTGGCGTCGCCGCCCGGTACCCGGGGCGCCAGAAACGGTGGCGGGTAGAGGGCACCGGCGAAGCGCAGCGCGGCGCGGCTCGCAAAGAGCGCTGGGGGAAGCACGAAGTAGTGGTGACCTGGTGCGTGCAGACGGTGCGGGTTGAGGCCGACGTCACCGAAGAGGCCGGGCGTGGCCGCGAGCGTCTCCTCGACTGCCACGCACGACATGCACACAAAACGGTCGCAATGGCCGCACTGAAACCCGCGGTCAGCGACGGCGACGGCGCACACGTCACAGGTCACGGCAACTGGTGTATCATCCGGCACCACGTCGGCACACTTGCGGAAGGGCCAAGTTGTCACTTGCGGCAGCGGCACGCTGAGGCGGATAAAGGCGTGGTCAGGGCTGTGGCGAAGCACATGGTTCTGGCCGTAGAAGCGCTCGAAGCAACCGCCGCAGAGGTCGTAGTCGTCGCAAAACGCGCACTTGTACCTGAGGCCAATAAAGTCCTTTTCTTGGCAGTGGTCGCACACGACGCCGAGGTTGGCCTCGTACGACGGGTAGTAGGCGGCGTGGCGAGCGTCGGCGGAGGGCGACGCAGCTGGCGGCGGTGCCTGCTTCACGAGTCGCACCATGTCGCTGAACGAGATGCGCCCTGTGCACTTAGCTCCGTGGTACGAGGCGTCGACCTCGCGCGGCGCGACAGGCGCTGCAAATGCGAGTGCGACGGCAGCGAGGTTCGTGAGGAAGCCGTCCGAGGCGCACTCGACCGGCGAGTGGCCGAGCCGCCGGCGGATGCCGTTGGCCTCGACGGCGCAAGCCAGCCAGCATAGCATGGCCTCCTGGACAACGCCGCTGTGGTCGAGCAGAACTTGCACGATGCGCACGAGCGCTGCCTGCACAGCGCGGTTGGTCTCGCGAAGCAGCGCCATGGTCTTAGCCTTGGTATGGTCGGCGTGGGCGCAGAGAAGGTCGCCGGGCACGGCATCGTCCGGAAGGCTGCAGTGGCGGAAGAATGGGCCCAGGAACGACGCTACCTCCATGGTTTTGCCCGAAATGATGTCAGGCAGCCACAGCGGCGAGCGCACGAGCACGGAGCGGAAGTGCCCGGACGACAGCATCTCGTGGAGCGCTGTTAGTAGCGGAAGCATGTTGCCGCCAGCCGTGAGCGGCAGCTCCATCATGCGCCGGCGCAGCGCCATGGCCGTGTCGACGGCCAGCATCGCGGACGGCCGGTTGCGACTGCACAGTGCTTCGAACGTGTGGTTCCAAAGCCCCGCGACGACCCGCCGCGGTTGGCTGTGCGGCACGGCAGAACCTGCAGCCTTGGCGCCGTTGGGAATGCGGGTGAAGCACTCCTTGCAGAGGTTGACGTTGCAACCAGCGCAGCGGTACACGACGTCCGTCTTAACGATGGCCGCGCGGTGGCAGATCGTACACTGCCAAGTTGCCGTGGATGCTTTGGATACCGTGGCCGAGTGAAAGGCGACGCTGCCGTTGGACGGCACGAGCGGGTGGACGTGCGACGGGTGCATGTGTCCAAAGGTCATCGTTGCCAACGCCTCCGTCACAATGGTGTCGGCAATGTTAAATTTTGAGTCTTGTAGGAGCGTGTTGACATGCGCGTTGATCATGTTGTTGGCCATGGCGAAGCCTACAGCCACGAGGGCGCTCTGTATACACGCGCGCAATGCGTCGTCTAAGACGACAGCCTTCTCCACATTGATGCGGTTCAAACAGTCAAACAGGACGTCGACGATGCGGAGCACTTGCTGGTACGTAGCAGGTTCATTGGTTGGCCCGACGGGATCTACAGCTCCATCGTCCCGCGCGATCTCGTCGAAAAACTCCATTCCAATGACCGCGACGGCGGCGCCAGGCTCACAATGGAGCGCCGGCGACAGCGGACGCAGCTGGAGTAATCGTTGCAAAAGGTTGATTTGAGCCGTGACCGAGAGCAGCACTTCATGGCCAGCATCAGAAGGGCGTGGCTGGAAGAGCCGGCGCAGGCCTCGAGGCCCATCACCCTTGCCCGTCAAGGTGAACATGGGTCCTCCTCGGCAGCCGACGGAACGACTTGAAAATGAACTCGGCCACTCCGGTTCGTCGACATCCGGATACGCGTTCGATGGAATTTTTTAATTTTCACTTGGCGAAATAGGTGGTAAAAAATGCAACATAAAAATGCATTTCCAGCCCCGCAATGGTTAAAAACACGCAACTTGGGCGTCGATCCTCCACCCGGCACCGCGGCGGTGCCGCCGAGTTCCGCTGACGTCTGCAGTCCAGACAAGCAGCGACTGCATGGTGGTCTCCACTGCCCCCAAGCGCCGTTTACCCACCAAAGACGCTCTTGAATGTGCGGCCGAGAAAGGCGGATGAGTTGGGTGCGTCAAGCGTCACCTCCGGGACCGTTGGCCAGAAACTGCGAGAGCCAGTGCCACTCCCAATTGAACGTCCGCCCGCTTCAACTGCAGTCCCGTCGGTGCCGCTGCGGGCGGCCGCCGCCGCCGCTCCGCGTCTGTGGGTTTTTGAACACAACCGCCAAGGGGACATCGCTGAGCGCGGTGCACGGGCATGGGGCTTGCAGCCGTCCGGATCAGATAGCGCGAAGGGTGCAGTACATACTTTTTACGAAGAAGCGGAAGAGGATTTGAGCGCTTGCAGTTGGAGCTTGAGCTGGCGGTTTTGCTCCATGGCTTTCTCAAGGGCCGGCACCACGGTCTTGTTGAGCTGGTCGACGTCGTCAAGGAGGACTTGATATTTGGCGGCACCGTCATCGACCTGAGTTTAATGTCAGACAGGCTTCGCCAGCAACAGGCCTTGTACCCGCATCTGCAACGCCTTGTTGTCCCGCTGCGTGGCAACCAACTTTTGCTGGAGCTCGTTGATCTATGCTATGCGCTCAGGAGAAAGCTGCGCTTGGGACCCTGAACCTGCTGCAGGTACACTTGGTTGGAGAACATGAGCTCGGCCTTGTCTTCTTCGCGGGCCTTGGTTACGAGAACGCATTTGCGGACCTCCTGGCGTAGATACTTGAGTGGTTTTATCGGAGGAACGAGGAGAGTACCCGCTTCAGCTGCTGGCAAATGTGGCTTGGTTCGCCGTCAGCGTCGATATCCGCGAGCTTGGCTTCAAGTTCATCCATGAGGGGCATCACGTTTGGGCCGGCGTCTCCGTGCGCATCTTCGCAAAAGTTTTTGAGCGCGGTGTACTTGACAGTCACGTCCTGCGTGGCCACAGTCAGCAAGGCAACTGCATGCTGATAACCAACCTTGAGTTGGGCCTCAAGTAGAGTGTGTTTCTCCTGTGCGGCACAGTTAGCATGGAGTTCGGCGACGCTTCATACTTGATGAACAGCAGCTATGGTGGCTGCTTGATCCTGGAGAGCTTTTTAGGGGCTCGTATGTGGTGCTACGCGTACCTTGGTGCTGGCCATCAATCGAGCCAACTCTTCCTGCGCATGCGTCGGATCATGCCAGTCAATACGAGGGAACTACCTTGTGCGCAGCCTTGAGCGTGTCAATCTCCCGTTGTAGCGCGATTTCTTGAGGGGACGGTCCTGTTGAAGCCCGCGCAATAGTCTCGGAAAGTTGCTTCGTTAGCGCCTGCATTCGATGAGAGTCCGCTCCCTTTGTAAGGACCGCTCCTCACCTGCATTTGTGTCATGTACATTTCCATGCCGTCCGATGATTCATGGTTGCCACGGCTTGTTTCAACCTTTCCAATGGGTACCCGCATTAAATGCTGCTTGGTAGATACGCAGCGCAGTTACCTTGATGGGAGTCGTCGGCCTCGATCGTTTGAGCACAGGCGTGTCGAAGTCCGTGGCCCGAGGCAACTCTACCCTAGCGGGCGCGCCATGGATTCCCGTCAGTCGTCGCTTCTTGGAGGGAAAAAGTAGACTCAATCCACCGTTTTCTTTGTCGGGGCCGGTCAGGTTTCTCATGAGGGGCTTCGTGACTGTCTCGGAGCTTTCCCGGGAGACGACGTTGCCGCTGGGGATATCGACCGACGGCTTCAAAGCCAGCATCGTCTGCTGCTCCTTCCATCGCTTCTCTTTCTCTTGCCATTGAAGGAGCTTCTCACGCATGAGTCCCAATGGTGCCATGGAGGGATGGGTGGGGGACGGACCGCGGTCGGTGCTCGCGCTGGTGATCGGAATTTGCGGAATTTTGAATTTTGAATCTGAAGCCGGTTTCAGAGGATCGGCAAACCAAAATATCTGTCCGTGTCGTAAGCTCGAGCCGATAAGTATCGTTTTGTTTGCTTCGGAAATATCGACTGGCCAATGGCGGAACCAAGAAAACACGAAATCTCATATTGCGAGTCACGATCGATCGTCTGGTCAGAGACCTTCTTCTTCGCCTCAGGGAGCCCCATAGATGGGTGGAGCGTAGGGTGCTGTGACAAGAGGACCGCGCGGTGCCGCTGGCCGCGAGATGGCTACTGGAACGAGCAGCGAGGGGCTGATGGGCTGCAAGAATGGTTCGACGAAGGGCAGGTTGGTAGCGCGAACGCACACGACAATTTCGACGTGGACAAGTCCCGAGACTGCTACAGGCACGAACACTGCCGATAGCGATGACTGCCAGTGGCTTGCATGCACCCACGTTAGATCCCGGGGGCGCAATTCCACGGCAACAGTCTCTTGGTGCGGCACAGAGACCTACGCGCTGTTTGAGCACCGCGCCGCGAGTACAATTAGTCCTGCCTTCACTACGAGATTGTTGGCATCATCAACATTGCGCACGACGATGGATAGCGGGATATCGCATGGCCAGCCCATAACAGCCGTCACCGGTTCATGCAACAAAGCCAAATCCACCTAAACCTGCTGAGCCGACCGATACTAGTCATCGCTACCGAAGCCTGGACGTGGCGGTGGATGGCCGGTTCTGCGTGCAGCCAAGTCGAGGGCCACCACGTGCGCAGTCGTTCGGTGGCTGCCTGCTGCAACGCCTCAAGCGTTGAAAACTGCTGCAGCTCCTGGATGACCGGCAACTCGGGCGCGGCTGCCAGCTGCGCCACAGTTCCCTCCAAAACCTCGGCGCGGCTACTCACAAGCAATGCCAGCAGCTAGCACACCTGGTGAAACCCAGCCATTCGCAATGCCATACCTCAACCGCAGCGCCCTTCTCCGGCATGACCACGATCCAGGTCTTGGCCGCGTCGGCGACGTGCTCTGGCAGGGGCTGCCCCTGCCGCACGGCGAGGAGCCCGTCGAGCACGCCAAGCACAAGGCTGTAGTAGCGCCCGCCAGCAAAGTCCTTGGGGATCTCGCGCTGCAGCTTCCGCACCTACTACGGTGAGCACCTTGGCCACCGTCTCCAAAATACCCGCTGCTCCAGATTGGCCGCCGCGGCTTGTGATGTCGGCGCCTCCACAAGGCCAGCGAGCGTGGCCGGCGGTGCACCAGGCACAGCTTTGACGTGCAGCACGGGTAGTCGCGCCGGCGACAGATTGGGCGTCGTCAGTGCAGCCAGCAGTGGCGACGTCGGCAGCGCCGGGAGGCCGAGCACTGGCAGCAACGCGTCAATCTGGCACCCAATGGAGGAGGCGTGGCGGGTCATGCGCCTCTGGACGTAGTCGGGAGCGGCTGCGTAGACGGGCGCCGCGACATCGCGCAGGAAGACGACGGCTACGCGCACGTGGTGCACAGTGTCGAGCGCGGCCTGCGCAAGCACGGCGAGGAGCGTGGCCATGCCACCGGCGTGCGACGCCCGTAGGCCGTGGCGAAGCAGATACTCGAGCTACGGACGGTGTGAGGCGCCGGCGGCCGCGAAGGCTACCTGGTCGACGGAAAAGGGGAAGCGGCCCTGTGGAGTCCAGCGGTGGCGCGCGTAGCTCTGCAGCAGCGCGTCGAGCGAGAGCAGGAACTGCAGCTGCGTGGCCACGGGGCATTCTTCGTGGCTTGCATCCGCGTGCGCGAGTACGGCGTGCTCGAGAGCTTCTTGCGTAGTACCAGCCGCTGCGCACAGCTGCGCGATCGTACGCGAAGCTTCGCGGCGGACCTCCTGCGCCGCATCTTCAAGTAGCGACAACAGCACACCGTTGCACACGAGGAGCCAGCGCTTGCCCTCCATGGCGTGCTCATCGAGCTGCGTCTTAGTGAGCAGCTGCGGCACCCACGCGGCCGGTGCCTGCCGGAAGGCGCGCGCGGCCTCGCAGCGCACCGCGACGGCACGGTCCGAGGCCAGCAGTGAGAGCCCGTGGACAAGGGTGTCGGCGGTCGCGGCACCGTGCTGGAGGGCGACGGTGCTGAAGAGGCGGGTGGCGGCGGCGCGCATGTCAACGGCCGGTGCTTTGAGCATGAGCATCCATGCGATCTGCACGAGCGCCACGGGTAGCACGTGACCGCGCGCGGCGATCGCGAGGAGACCGTCGACGGCGGTGGCCTGGATGCCCGCGCCATCCTCCTGAAGAAACTCCATGCACGTTGCCTCGGCCTGCGCGTCGTGGTTGTGCAAGATGAGAAAGTCCTTAAGGATCCGAAATACTTCTTCACGCTGCTTGCGTTCGTCGAGGAGATTGATGCTTTGCCGAAGGTGCACCATGAACGCTTGGACAGCAATCTGCGACTGAACCAGGCCAGGCTTCACCGCAAGCAGCTGCCGGAGCGCGCCAAAGACTGCCGCCGAGACGTAGATGCGGTCGATGCCCATATCGCTTGGTTGCTTCGATGGGTCGGTCTGGCCGTTGAAAAAGCTCACCTGGGCGGTTGAGAGGCACAACGGCGAGCACGTGGCGAGCGCTTGCCGTCCCAGTAGCGCGGCCCGTAGCCACGCGTCGGGCTCCTCCAGCACGTGTGCCTGTAGCTTGGTCCAGAAAGATTCACCGGCCTCGTCGGTCGTCATGTTCTTCTCCTCGAGCAGTGCATGCACCGAATTGAGCCGGCCTCTCGTCGACGCGACGGCCTCCAGCGTCGGGTCGTAAGCCATCCCGAGGTATTCTGTCCGGTTGCCTGCCGCATCCGGATATCCAACAAACCAGATCTAATCTGGTTGGCGATCCCAACCAGATCTGGTTTGGTGCGCTCACCAGAGTCTCAAAAGCGTCTAAAATGGTTCTAGTTAGCGTCTAGGGTCAGCCTTCTTCTTCTTGGGTGGGCTCTTCTTGGCGGCGTCGGTGGCCTTGCGCTTGGGCGCCGCCTCCATCTTGTCCTGCAGCTGGCCCATCGTGTTGTCGAAGACATCGAAGTCGACGTGGTGATCGACGTCGTCGAAGAGGTCCGACTTGAGCACCTTCCGCGCCGTCATGCGCCGTCTCGGGTCGAGGTCCAGCAGCGACTCGAAGATGGCTAAGTGCGTGGGCGGGAAGGACGGTACGCGCTCAAGAATTGCCTTGCGCACGCGCACTGAGTAGGTAGTTTTGGGCGCGCACTGCGCGAGCTTGTCGGCGTCCACG
This sequence comes from Achlya hypogyna, assembly GCA_002081595.1. Classification (NCBI taxonomy): domain Eukaryota; phylum Oomycota; class Saprolegniomycetes; order Saprolegniales; family Achlyaceae; genus Achlya; species Achlya hypogyna. The sequence goes on along the minus strand of JNBR01001411.1, from coordinate 66,179 downwards.
TCGGCCCAGTCCTTGGGTGGCGAACCGCACACGCGAAAGATGTATTCGATCTGTTTTTTCCAGTCTTTGCCGCAGATGAGCGGCGCGCCGAGGAGGATGTTGATCGCGACGCAGCCGGCAGACCACATGTCGGCCTTCTTCGAGTACACTTTGGCACCAAGGAGGATCTCAGGCGCCGTCGTTTGCAGCAGTGCACCGTGCGTATGATCCGAGTGCTCGCCGTCACCGAGGACGTAGCCACCCGAGAGGTCGCCCTTGGTGTGCACGTGCCGGGCGTTGTAGAAGCCGCCGAGCTTCACGCCATGCTTGAAGACAAACACTAGCGCCCCACTGAGTTCCACAGCAGATGCCGCGCACGTACTGTTACACGGCGAGATGGATCGGTGCACGATATTGTGGTCGTGGCACAGGGCCACGCTCCGGAAGAGGTCGAGGACGGCTCGCTTGCGGATGGCGTACGGAATCTTCACCTTGGCCTCAAGCAGCGATGAGAAGAGATGCAGCGGCCGCTCAAACGCCAAGTAGTGCACGTCCAGCTGCGATCCAGCATCAGTCCTCGTCGCCAGCCTCGGCGCTACCTGCAGCACGGCGTCGTCAGCCTCCTCGGTCGGGCTCAACGCGCGCAGCCCGGCATCGTAGACTTCCAGGGCCGCCCGCCGCTTCTTGGTGCTTTTAGGCGAAGGAAACACGAGGCCCATGAGGTTGAAGATGAGCGATGGCTCGTGTACATACAGGTTCATGACTGTGGCCATCTCCTACAAGGCCGTGAGTGCGGATCTTTGGCGGCCGCCACCTGCAACGCCGCTTCAATGAGGCCCGTCGTTTCGGACACCAGCGCTTCCGGATCGCGGTATGGCCACGGCTGTAGGTATACGTCGCGGCCGGCGAGGTTGTTCTGCACGTGGTTGCCGATCGTCGCGAGATACGAGCGCTTGCGGATGCGGACAGCACCGACCACGTCCGTCGTGAGCAGCTTGGGCGTGTCCTTGACGTCGCCGGCGGCCGGTAAGCGGCTCAGCGCGTTAAGCGGCGGGTACTTGCGCGCCTTGTCGTCTGCGGCGAAGTCGGGGTCTCGCGCCCACGCCTCGAGGCGCGCCCATAGTCGCTTGGCGTAGCCCGCAGGGTCCTCGAGCTTGGCGCAGAAGAACTTGATGAGGTTCCGCGTGGTCGCGGACCACACGCCGAATGAGGCCGGAGCCACGGCTGGAAGAATGTCCACCGGGTACCGGCTGTGCGGGCGAGACGGGTGGCCGTCCCCTGCATCGCGGCTCTGGCGCCGGAGAGAGTCGTGGGCCAGCACCACGTAAAGTACGCTGAGCACGATAGCCTCCACGGAGCTCTGCATCCACACCGTGTGCGCGAGCGAGTCCGCAAGCAGATACTTGGCGTCCTTCTGCACCTCGGGTGGGACGGGGGTGCGCCGCTTGATGTAAAAGTCGAGCAGCGAATACGGGTCCTGGCTGCTCACGTCGTAGCGCACGCCCTCAAGCACAGCGCCTTCGAGCGCGAGAAGATGGTGGCCCACGAGTTTGGCGGCGTCGGCGCTGTTGGCCGTCGGGTACCGCGCCTCGTAGATGGCGGTCGTGAACTCGGCCCAGTCGACACTCCGTGCGTGGCACTTAAGCACAATGTGCAAGCACGTGGCTGCGACCCACTCGACCGTCGACGCGTTCATCGCGTTGATGCTAATGTAGCGATAGAACAGCGTCACGGCCGCCACGTTGTCTTCGCGCTCGCAGTGGAGCTTCTTGGCAACCTTGAGGATGATGGCGGTGCACTTGTCCCGCAGCGTGCTCTCGACAGCTGGCGACATGCCCGCTCGGCGCGACGGCGAGTCGCCGACGTCGGGAACGAGCCATGACAGGTTGCGTCCGTAGCCGTAGCTCCGCGGGGCGTCTGCGGGCAGCGGCGGCGGGGTCGTCTGCGGCGGGCTCTGCGACGCAGCATGGCGCGCCGTCTTGAGCTTCGTCTTCTCGTAATGGAGCACGTCACGGTCTGTGGCCTCGGTGACCCGCACAATGTTGCCGGCCAGCCGCCGGTTGTCCATCCGGGCGCGCATCGCGTCGTAGACTTTGGCATCCGAGAACTCGAGCAGCGCCCAGCCGTCGCCCTGGCCGTTCTCGAAGAAGAACACATCGAAGCTCACGAGAGTGCCGGCGCGGCCGCCGAGCATCTGCCGGAAGTAGCCCTCCGTGCACACCTTGTCGAGGTTCTTCACAAGGAGCTTGTGAGCTGGTGGCGGCGAGGGCCGCGCGGGGATCGCTGGTTGCGGCGGGGGACTTGCGGCAGGCGCTTCGATGTTCACCGGCGTCTTGACGTCCCAGCGGGTCGGTTTGCGAACGGGCGGTCGCTGCAGCTAGACGCACAACTAAGCCTCGATGGGCAACCGCCGCTGGTACCTTGGGGATGCTGAATATGTGCTTTTGGATCTCGTCTTCAGAGAGGCCGTCAAAGCTTAAGTACACCTGGTGCTTCGTGGTCGTCAGGTCGATGCGCCGCGGCTCGGCGCTGTCGTCGTCTTGGACGAGGTGCTCGTTGGTTTCCGGGTCGTAACTACGCCAGTGATGAGTTTAAGTACGATCAGCGGCGAGCACGGACTCGACAACACGAGTGACAATGAAGGGCGCATCGTCGCGGTGCGAGTGGAAGAGTCGAAGCTTCCGACCGACGAGATGGAAGCGCGTGTCGTCGGCCATGGGTTCCTTGAAGACGCCTTGCGCTTCGGGCAACGGAACTTCTTCGCCGATGAAACCTTTGCACGTAGGCTCACCACAGTGGCATCTACGCGGAGAGGTCAAGGGGGTTGCAGTTGAAGGCGTACTCGATGCGCATGGTACCGAGCACCTGCCATTGGTAGTCGAATGTCAACTCTTCAAGGGGCTCGATCGTGCGCAGGGCAAATACGAGGAAGCGCATTTCGCCGTCCACGATCCATTTTTCGACCTTGCAATTGGGGTTGCAGCTGTGGTTCACAAAGCGCGTAAAGCCGCCTTTATGGCGGGCGTCGTTGTAGATCCCCGGCTCGACTTGAATGTAGTAAAAGTTGGTTTCCATGCGTCCAAGCTTGGCGCACCTTTGCTGGAGCTCTTTCTGGTTGATGATTTCGCCCACATACTCGCCCACGGGATCGTTGCGATGGATTCGACTCAGCGTACGAACGCCGTATCCTTTCTTCTCAGTCGCGAACGGCTGCAACTCGGGGAAGAGATCCGGTCGCTGCAATCGCTGGTTTCGGCACGCATCTCCAGCGGGACACCGCTTCCGAGGGCATTCAGTATACGTGGCCACATTGATGCACGTTTCGTTGTGGCACGCGGCGTCGGCGTCGTCGTCCGGCCGGGAGCAAAAGCATTTATCCGTTTCGACGTACGAAGGGCGTGTCTGTGGCGCCACATACACGGATGCAGAGATGAGCTCGAAGCCGCGCTCGAGCGCGAGCTCCTGCATCGTCATGCCCCCTTGCGGCTCCTTCGTGGCCATCTCGCCGAGTCTCGACGCCTGGAACCAAATCTACTCGCTGGTTCAATTTTATTCCAATCCAATCGGCCATCCGGATAAGCGCAGAAATCGAACAAAATCTTGGGCGGAGAGCCGCCAAACGGCGCCGTCGCGTCCGGCCGAGGAAGACGCGCCGCCCACACCCACGAGCAAGTCCGGCAATCCTTGGTCCGCGCTAAGGATCCACCGAGGCGGTTGCGATGGCACATCTCTACATTGCGCGAGGGAAGGATGCAGTAGGATCACGAGGCGTCTCGGTTATTATACGACGATGGGACCAGTCTAGTTGGTCACGCGCGCCTCCTTGAGGATCTGCATCGCCTTCTTCGTGTTCCCTTTCCTTAACAGCACGTACACGAGCTGTTGCAGCGCGACGCGGGACGTTGGGCACGTCCGCACAGCCAGCGCCACGCTTTGCTCCGCGACCGCCATGTTCTTCTGCAGCAAGCACGCCGTCGCGTTGTTCACGTGCACATCGGCCTGGGTCGCGGCGACCTACACACGTAACGCATTAGCCCCTGACCTCCTGTGCGGCGACTACATCCACATGGGCTTCCCGGGCATATTCCTCCGCCAGCACCAACATTTCGTTCGTCTTGAGCAGTGACCCCGCCTCGGCCGAGCGCGAGAGCAAGCTCAGCGCCTCGGCACCGTACGTGCGCGCGAGGTACCGGTTGCCCTTGGTGAGCGTCGGCAGCGCCAGCAGCTCTCGGCACGTCGCGAGCGCCAAGTGCGGCTCGTGCATGCACAGGTTTGCGTAGGCGAGGTGCACAAGCGCCTTCTGTCGCACGGCTTCGAGCCCGTCAGGTGCCCACTGCGCGTCAGCGTCGCCGTCAGCTTTCTCGGCGGCGCGGGCCTCCAGCAGCTGCGTGCTTAGGAGCACCGCGTTGCGAAAGCACTTGGCCGCGTACGGAAGCGTCATGGCGGCATCGACTACGCGCGGGTGGGCAATGCGCCCCGGCGGAGGCGTACCGTCGGTGGGCGCGGGCACGTCCGCTGCCGTCGGGAGTACCACGCGGCGGTGCGCACCGTGGCCGACCACAGCCTTGACGAGGCTATTCTTGTACTCGAGCGGCACGACGGCGCGGGCGGCAGCCACGGAGCCCGTGCAGCACTCGCCAAGACGCAGCCAGAGCTTGGGTCGGTTGAAGTACAGCCGCGAAGCGCCCTGGAAGCACCGGAACGCAAGCGCGAACTTCTTTTGCTGGAGCAGCGTCAGTCCGTTGTTGTAAAGCACTTCCGTTTGCACCGAGGCCTACGAGGAAGCGTGGGCAGGGGTGCGCAGGACGGCGTACCCCAAGAGCGGTCTCGCCCTTGGATCGGCGCGGCTTGGAGGCATCGAGGGCCTTGGCGAAGTACGACTGCGCCGCCTGGTGGAGCCCCTGCTGCGCGTGGATGCAGCCAAGGTTGTTGAGCATGATCGACTACAAGCGGCTGTGAGGCGCGGGCAACTAGCAGGCACACACGTCGTCAACTGTCGACTTTTTGCACGAAGCCACGAGCTTGATGGACTTCTTGAAGTTGCGGCGGAGGTACTCGAGATGGGCCTTGAGGTAGAGCGCTGTCGTGTTCTGGATCATAGGCGCGGGGACGAAGATGCGGCCGACGGCAACGCCGACAGGCCCCGCAACAACAGGCGCGGGCGTCTCCTTTGGCTTGATCTCTTTCTGAAAGACTTCCATGGCCGTCTTCACTTCCTTCTTGGCCACTTTTGCGTTTTCTTGAAGCAACGCCACCTTGGCTTTGTACAAGTGCAGGCGGAACTTGAACTCGGAAACCGCGCGCTCCTTCGTGGCCGCATCCTTTACGGGTTCCGCGTCGTCAGCAAGACCGTTGAAGCCGTGAGGGCCTTCGAGGTAGGCAAGGATCGCGGAGGCCTTCTGGCGGAGGCTCATGAGTGCGGCTTCAGACAGCGCGCTTCCCCGGCTGCTCGCAAGAAGCACGTCAAGGTAGAGGAAGCAAATGTGCATCGCAACGTTCTCGTCCATGGGCTCCATGGCACGGAGAAGGGCATCGAGAATGGACGAAGCTGAGGCGTACTTTTGTGCGCGAAAGTAGCACGCGGCAAGGTTGTACCGCAGCAGCGTCGCATCGCGCTCCATCGATAGGGTCTGAAAGGACAGGTTTACCCCGCTGAAGACCGTGGACCGTGCTTTCTCAAAATCTGCTTCGTCTTCCCAGCTCTCCTTTTCCTTGCGCAGCTTAATCCCGAGGCCCAGCATCGAGTCCGACGACTGGGGCGGTGCCACTTGCATTTCCGACAATAGCCCCGCGACCACGGCCTCAAAGTCACCACCCTTGGCCTTGCCTGCAAGAAGCTGCGCGAGGGCAAGGTTGTGTTGCACGCGACTCTTCGTAGGCCCCGACTTTTCCTTCTTTTTGTCACCACTGTCGCTGGTGCTCAATGTCAAGAGCAATTCGACTGCTTCCATATATCTTCCCGCCCTACGTGCGCGCATCAGCGCAACGCCCGGCCAAATCCGCGAGGAAGATGAAACAAGATGTCTACCTCGACGGAGAATGCATGCATGTACTTACGCTACATGGGCTTGGGCTCGTTGCGCGACCGAGCTCATGCTTGAGCCGTCCATTTTCGTCGCCGATTTCCTTCTGTGGTAGTTTGAGGATGGCGCCGAATAACGGCTGTTTTGTATGCTATACTCAACCCATGTCGCGCGTCTTTTTTTTCACATTCGTTTAATAAAATACGTGAAATTGAAATCTTTCTACTTCTATCAACATCACAATTTATATTTTTTAATAACAAATAATATTGTTATCCGGTTCAATCCGGATGACATTCGCCCAAATCTTCCACTGCGGACAGATCGCAGGCACCGCTGATGCACGCCCGCGCTGGAGAGAGATGGGGGCGGCGCGCAACGACTCAATTGCCTCGGTACGCCGGTAGACATCCATGCCTGGGCATGCGGCCGGTGCCGAAGCCACGCAGCATCGAGCCTGGTTCTGATCGAGCAAGTTGCGCAAGACTGGGCATCGGATCAATTATCACGTAGCGCGAAGCAGTGGCACTATTTCTCCATGGTGCTCGTCAGAAAGAGCGGTTCGCACGAGTCCTGTGGTGCAATGCCCTCCTCCAGACGCCAGCGACTTCAGGTGTGCCCAAATAACTTTATTGTCCTATTTGTGTTGCTTCCTCACTGTACCTACGACTAGTTGGTTTGTGCAGGGCGCGGGCCACGGGCACCGGACTTGGACGCGGTTTTTCTCGTGTCCTTGGCACCTGGCGCCGGGGCCGTTCGAGCCGATTCCTTGCGGGGTGCCGTCGAGTTGCGACCGCCGCCGCGTCCACTTTCACCACGCCCACCATCGCCACGCGCCCCACGACCACGACCACCTTCCCGGAAGCCGCCGCGCGCCCCGTTGCGCTCGCTGCGCTCCACGACCGCGAGCACTTGGTCGTGAAGAACGAAATTGGTGCCATGAGATAGCACGGCCTTGACGTGCTCGGGATCCAAGTAGTCGACGAACGCGTAGCCGCGGCCGGTCACAGTCACGCTCGCGATCTTGCCAAACGAGCCGAAGAGCTGGCGAAGATCAGCTTCCGTCGTCTGCGAAGGCAGGTTGCTGATGAACACACTAAAGAGGCGGGGCTTGCCGGTGGCAGCAGGCGCCAGCGTAGCAGCCTCGGCAGGCTCTTCGCTCCACGACGCGGCGGGTTGCTTACGGGGCGACTCGACGACCGGGGCGGGTGAGCTTGCGAAGGCCTTAACAGCGGTAATCGCTGTGGTCTTGCCAAAGAGCGAAGCCCAACTTTTGGGCTCTGATGGCGACGCGGCAGCAGGAGCTTCCTCAACAGGGGCCTTCTGCTTGGGCGTCTGCTGCTTTGCCTTGGCGGCCTTGGGCGACGTGGACTGCTTCTCCCTATAACAATGTGGTCAGTAATGAAGGGAGACATCGCATTGACGTACTCCTTCTTGGGCGACTCGGGGCGCGGAACCTCTTCCGTCTTCTTCACGGGTGTAGCGGGCTTTGCAGCGGGAGAAGCAGGCTTCACAACAGGCGATGCAGGAACGGCCTTGGGAGACAGTGGAGCAGCCTTCGGCTGGATCACCGCGGGGGCCGGGGGAAGTGGCGGCGAAGCCACAGCTTGTTGCTTCGGCGACTTGACAACCTTCGCGTGCGTCGGCGTGTTCGTCGGGGTGTGCGATGCCGTGCTCGTGGCCTGCTCCTTGGCGGCAACCGCCGTTTGCGTCGACTTGGACGGCGAAGGTGCGGGCGCGAGCTTCTTCGCCGGCGAGACAGGCACGCTGTTACGAGGAACAGAAACCTCAAGGAAGCGGAGGACGTCGTTCAAAACAAAGTACCCATTGGGCTGCACGGCGAGGAAGAACGTCTGCACGAAGTGCGTCGGCGCCGCGTTCTTGAGCTTGATGATGCCCGTGACCATGACAATGACACCACCGTCCTGGCTTGCGTGGCAATCGATCGATCCATTGTCCAGATCGACGCGCGTGCCCATGTAATTCTTTCCAAGAATCACCTCCTTGATGGCCTCCTGCCCCGAAATGGGCTCTTCCATCTGGGACCCCGTCGCGTGGCTGAAGCGACTGATGTCCTTGTAGAACCGGTGCAGATTCTGGGGCGCTTCCGTGAGGAGATTGTAGTATTGCTTCACGAACGTGTTGCCGACCGTCACCGGGTGCACGGCGCTCGCAGCATGGTCGCTCATCTGGTCGTCTTGCTGGGGGTGTACCAAAAAAAAACTAAGTCCGTAGATTTGCCCGATCCTAATCCGGATACGTGTCCGGCGCTCCGTCGCCGGCCACAAGTTCCCCAACCGCGAGCTTCCGCCCTTATCCGGAAAAAGAAGCGATCTTTGCGCCCACGTGGCCAGATCGCTGCCGCCTGCTGCGGCCCCACGGCACCGGCGTCGGCCCCGCCCGCCTCGGCGCCAGAGTCATGCGCGCCAGAGACGCTTCTGGAACCGCCCCCGCGCGCTGAGTCGTCTATGTGCCAGACCAGTTGCTTGCCGGCTTCAATCGCGCCGGCAACGGCGATGCTTGTCCAGAGTCGTCGACGGCCTGCCTCAATGCTACCTCAGCTATGCCGAGGCCATCGGAGCTACGTGAGTGCCTCCGTGGATGTCGCTGCACAGCGCATGCCTCGAGGCTTCCCTGGGGACAATAATGATTGCGCCGATGGCAGGGTGTTGGCACTTGGACTTCAACAGGTCCATGAGTCGAAACCACCCCGTGGACGTGGACGCCACGTCGTCACGATAACGCCACGATGTGACATATCGCTCAAGGCCATTGGCGTTCGAGGCATCTCATGGTGTCGGGCGAACGGGCAACGACGGTCGTGCCCCCTGCGCGGAAGCGGCCCTGGGATGTGGTCGACGAGGTTGACGTGACTTACAATCGCATGCATTCCCTCCACAATACGCTTGTTTGAGGGTTTTAAAATAGTACTGGATAGACGTATAGTGTATTAATTATTACTTTTTAAAATATTCGGATTCGAACTCGAAGACATTTGCCGCGTGGACGATGGCGGCGCCGACATCCTTGTACGATCGCTTGACCCGGCTGCTCGAGGACAAGGAGGCCCAGGCTGCCTTGACCGTCAAGGAAGGCGTGGTCCTCCAGGATCAGCTCGCGGCCGCACTCGACCGGCTGCGGCAGAAGATCCGCGAAGACCCGGATGACCGCGACAAGTGGACGGCTCACAAGGAGCGTGGGGAGGCTCTCGCGAAGCAGTGGACGGGCTTCATGCGCAAGCTGCGTTTGACGAAGGAGCACGAAAATCTTGTGGGCAAGGCACCAAACAAGCCACTTGAGAAGGCGCCGCATGTGGCCGTAAACCAGTCGCTCAAGCGGACGCAACAGACACTTGCACTCGAAATGGAGCGCGCCGCCCAGGTGCAGAGCCGTTTGGGCGAAGGAAAGGCGCATTTGCATCAATCTAATGACAAGTACGCAGAGCTCACGGCGGAACTCGCTCGGACGCGAAAGATCCTGCATGAGCTGCAGCTCCAGGCCAACAAGGACCGGCTTTGGATTGGGGCCGGCATCGCGCTACTCAGCATCTCTGTGACCATTGTCGTGGTCGAGCGCCTTCCCGTGCTCGGGTACATCCTCTCGTTTATCTATTAACTCGACCACATTTACTGTGTGTGCTGGTACACGCCCAGAGGCTGAGGATTCGTTGGTGACACACTGGTGTTGACGGTTTTGGATCGCGAAAGATCGCGCATGGACTCCCCGGACAGCAGCCGCAGCGACGTATCCGTCGAAGGACTCATTGACCGCTTCCGCCACGGCCGTCCATTGCACGCTCGATCTCCTCGGCGGGCTTCGCCCAAGCGGCGGCCGACTCTCGACCGCATCATTGCCCAAGACATCCAAGAACTGGATGCTATCATTCACCACAGCCGGTGCCTTGCTCCGATGAAATCCGTCTCTTGATTGTCACCTAGAAGCACGAGTCCACGCCGACGCCCCGTGCGCGCGGTCTCGCCTCGCCCGGCTTCCCCTGCACCCCCTCAAGTACGCGTCGTTTCCGCTGCGCTGGCATCTCATGAGACCTGGAGGCGCCGCTGCTGCGCCGGAAAATCTCGGTTGAGGATGACATTGCCTCAATGCTACTCCAGCAACACCCGTGGAGCGCACCCCGGGAGCACGAGGCGAAGCCACCCGCCCCGCCAGCAACCCCGGAAATCAACGTCTCGGCATCTACCGCCGACGTAATCCGCAACACGGGCATCGCGATCGACCGGGACATGGCCCAAGCGCTGTCGTCGTTTCAGCGCTGGGAAGAGAGCCGCGCCGATGCCGTCGGGCCCTCACCAGAGGAGAAGCAAGAGGCGGCGCTGCCCGTCTCGGCGCTAGCAATCGCCACGGATCTCGACGCTGCCTTCGAGCTCCTCAACAAAAAAGCCAACGAATATCCAAAACCGGCTCCCGCCCCGGCCCCAGTAGCCCCGCTATCCAGATGACAGCTCACCTGTCGGCAGGCACCGCCGTCCGTGGAGGCGTTGCAAGCCAAAAGCATCGTGCAGGGCAACGCCATATCGACGCCGAAAGAACTCTCCGACGCCCTGGAGCGGCTGGACAAGGTGCGTGCCGGATTGGCGTCGAGGCTCAGCTCGCCCAGGCGTCCGAGGCCGCGGCCGCCACGTCGCCACAGCTCGACCACGTAGTCCGGCACCAAGCCATCACTGACGACCGGGAGCTACACGAGATTCTTATCCGCCTCAACACCGTGCGATTACCTTGCGCGGCCACTCCTCATTCTATCGTTGTGTAGCTTACAAACGCCCCAGCACCGCTCTTCCCGGCGGATTTTCCCCACACGACACGACCCCCAGCAGACGACATCGATACCCTCATGAGCCAGCTCCAGCGAATCAAGCAGGCGGCGCAGCAGCGCACACAGGCGATCGACCAGGCGTTCGCGTGGGGTCCCGACGTGCCGGTACCGGAGCGCCCGCTGTCACCGCCAGCCTCGCCGCAGCACCTCAGCGACGACGAAGACGGCAGCACGTCTGACGCCGACTCGGTGTGCTTTGCGTCGCTGTCCTTGCACAGCCGCGCGATTGTCGAAGACCTCAGCGTCGCCATGTACACGCTGCGGCACCGGTGCGCGGCTCGCACAGACTGCCGCCCACCGAGGACTGTAGGCTGGACCTCGACGCGAAGGAGGCTCAAGAGCGCACCGAGACGGAAGCGCGCGAACAAGATGCCAGGGCCAAGGCCAAGGCTGCTGCAGACGCCGCCAAAGCTAAGGCGGAGCAAGATCGCCTCGATCTCCTCGCGGCCAAAGCAAACAACCGCTGGTTCCAGCTGCCGCTGACTCTAGGGCGTAGGAGCGAGTCATGGGCATGACGTCGTGCCAGCTCGAACAAGCTGACAGCGAGCCCGTGTCGTTGTGGGTCGACCCGCAGCGGCATCCGCGGCTCCCGGCAGTTCCCGCCATCGTGGATGACGCCAAGAGCGTGCTCTTGCGCTTCGATGCGCTCGTACCGCCGCACTGCGACAATCAACGCGACGTACGTGCTTGGCCGCGATGTTTCGGTCATGGATTCTAGCACGACGAGTCATGGTCGCCGCAGCAATACCACCGCCCGGCCCCCTACCAGCGGACGGTGTACGACGCCTACTCGCGGCTCGAGTACGACCCCCCGCAGCATCAGCCGCGTGACATGCCGCGCAGCCAGCGACCGGAGACCGACTACAGCTGCCTGAGGTGGGAGTGTGCACTCGGCCGCAACTCACACCCACTCCAGCATCCGCGAGCTTCAAGAAGCCCGCGAGCGCAAGCTGGCCTGGCTCTACCCCCACAGCCGCTTTTATTGACGAACGAATTCAAAATCGTTTACAGCCGACGCAGAGCTGCCCCCGAGGCGAGCAAGCTTTGGATCGTCGTCGCAAGTGGCGCGGCCATCGCAGCATCGACGGTGGGCAGTCCGTGCACCGGTGCCCGGAGTCCGAAGACGACGGTGTTCTTGGGCTGCTCGAGGGCGTATACGTTTCCGAAGTGGGGTGCCAGCGCGGCGCGGACGGCCTCGAGCGGCTCCGTCGTCGGTGCGAACGGGGAGATGACATTCACGGCTAGGCTGCCCGTGGGTCCAAGCACTCGGGCGGCATGCGTGAGGAAGGACGTTGAGAGGAAGACTGGCGGTGGAGCGCGAAACTCGGACGGCGCCGACGACCCCGCTTCGACATCGACGACGAGCCAGTCGTACGCCGCCGCTGGCTGGGCCGCCACAAAGTCCTCGCCGAAGGCTCTGTGCAGCGACAGCCGTGGGGAGGCTTCGAGGCCGAAGAAGTGGCGCCTACAGTGCGGTTAGACGGGCGCGACGCACATAGGTACCCGGCCTCAAGCATGGCTGCAGATGGATCCACAGCGTCGATGTGCACGTTGCAGGTCAAATTATGGTTGAGGAAAGTTGGAAGGACACCGGCACCGGCGCCGAGGAGGCCAATGCGCACGCCCTCGGTGAGAGGCTTGGACAGCAGTGACAGTCCAACGCACAATCCCTTGTGCACGTCCAATGCGAGTTTGGTGCGGTCGAGGGAGCCGTCCTACGCAATAGTAAGAGCTCCGAACGAAGCGTCGAACCCACATCGGCAAGAAGAACTTCGCTCTGCACGAGCTCAAGGCGGTCCACGAAATGCAGGGATCGCGTCGGGGGCAGTTCGTCTATGGGACAGCGGCCGTCAGATCGTGAATGGGCGGCGGGGTCGTGCCGAGGAAGCTGTCCATGACGAGGATCTCACTGTCTTCGTATAGAACATTGCGCTTGTACTTAGCGTCGACTTCCTGCGAGTGTATGATGGCACCGACCTCAGGCAGGGTCACCAACCTCTTGGAAGGCATCGAGCATCCCCGGATCCAGCTCCGAGATGAGGTCGTCAATGTCATCGTAGGTCAAGTCCTCGCCGGAACGGTGCACCTATTGGAAATGTGTGTACTTCCTGCGCTTGTTGCTGTGCGTACCTCGTGAATGACGACTTCCTTGAGAATTTGGGTCTCTGGCGTCACATCTGCCGGTTGCGGGTCGATCAAAATGCCCTCACACTCCTTTGCCGCAAGTTGCCAGTCGTACTTGGATATGAGTTGCTGTGGCCAAAATGGGTACGTCCGGCATTGTGTGGGCCGTGCCGGGTACACCGCGCACTGCTTCCCTTGCAGAAAGATACATTGGCTATCGTCCGCCGTCTGGCGAAGGGCTTGCATGCCATTGACCTTGCGCAAGTACGTCTTGGTAAATGCTGCCTTGGACAAAGAGAGGTGTTCGGCCATGGCCGTGACCTCTGCGGGGTTGACCCATGCCACGCCCCCCTTTCCTGTGCAGCAGCGGCCACAGCCCGTGCACTTGAAGCCGACCTTGAAGGCCCGCGCCGTTGCTGCCATGGTCAAATGCCCACGGAATTCCACCCAATCATCAGGTAGGTGTTGAAAATGCGTGCCTCTGTATCGTACATTGCAGTCGTTGTTATACAAAATATATGATACGTTTTGCATATTTATATCCAATTATTGCGACTGGGATACCTTCTCGCATGTGGGAAATAAAATTAACTCTCGAGCATAGACATGGCAAGTCGGGATTTACTTTTTTAGAATGATGCGCATTGATTGGTCAATTCGAATAGCACCGAAATTGACCCCAATAGGCCGAGGAAGAGACGATGATGCAAGCGCTCGTCGACGAAAGGTACCGGTGGATGTGGCGGGTTATCGGGATCTGCACTGTGTTGGGATGCGTCGGCCTGCTCCTTCCCGGCTACGTCATGCACGAGTCCCCGGTTCAGCGCCGTACGTCACTCGCTCTCGCGCAAGCGGAGCTCAACCGCAAGAGCGCGCTTGTACGAAGCCAGTACGCTGCTCTGCAGCAGGAGCTTGACGGCTTTCAGACTTCTGTGGGTGACGTACTCAAAGCCATGGCGTGGCGAAAGGCTCGAGAAGAGGATTTCACCGCCGAACGTGTCCTCCATATCCAGGGAATCCGTGACTACATGAGTGAGCGGCAGGCCAAAATGGAGACCATGGTCCTAGAGGCCGCGCAATCAATCCACGAGACGTTCAAGAATGTGCACAAGCATGTCGGATACGAGCCGCCGGAGACACCCTTGCCTACCTCGGAGCCTGAAACTGTGGAGGAACCGACGCCGACGGAGGCTGTGTCGCCATCGCCGTACAGCGATCTTCCTACCGTGACGGTACAGCCACCGCCTTCTGACCCCGTCGAGCCCCGCCCCATGCCTACGCCCCCGGCAGTCCTACCGAAGACGCCACCCGCGCCGCGCCCGATAAAGCAGCGACCCATGCCAACCCCGGCGCCTCTGCCCAAGGTGTATCGCTGGCTCCCAGAAACCTGGTCGCTCGTGCAGATCGTTGTCGGCACTGGCGCCCTCATCTTTGTCGTTGCGATGCTCAGCACGCTCTACGAACAGCAGGCGCAAGGCCGTATTGCATTTACCCCCCGCAAGAAGCCCCGAGGACCAGCGTCCGTTCGGCGTCCGCTCGCCAACGCTGCCCTCGATCGCATCGTACTAACTTGCCATGAGGCCCGCTGATCCATGGCTGTGATAGACCCGCAATATGAACAATGTCGACTTTGGCGACGTCGATGAGGACGATGAGGACGACATTCGAGGGACCCGCGGCAGCTACTACGACGTGCGCACCGGAACCCTGACGCCTGGGTCTCATGGCGGTGTAGGACTCGCTGCTGACACCGCAGCCACTGCGTCGATCGCGCCGTCTTCACAACCCAAGCATATACCTAGCGACTGACACGTCTAATTGATCGTCTTTTTATATCGGAGACCGTTTTGGCGCCGGATGTTCACTTGAGGAAAGATGAGGCCGCAACTCCGCGCCAAAGCGCTATGGAAAAAGCTGGCAACCTCCGTCAAGATGTCGGCGCTCGACGAGGTCCAGCTGCGCAAGTTCCAGCAGGCCCAGCACGCCTCCTTGGAAAAGGTGCCCTTGGTACTCAGGAGACCGCCTCTCACGCAGTGTACAGGCGGATATCGTGGCGGATGTCGACACGCACGAAGACCTGGAGATGTACTCTCATGTACGCGCGTCCCCCATTAACTATCAGGCACGAATCTTGGAGCAGGACGCGCTCATGCTGCGCTACAGCCTACGCAAGGACAAGCGCATCGACGAGGTCGTGCGTGGTCTCTGGAGCTTCGAAGCCACTCGCGACGAGTTCGGCTGCCTGCGCAAAGAGGGCTACATGGCTTTTTACGTCTCAGTTGCCAAGTACCTGGACGCAGAGTTCGAGGGTGCAACGGCCGTTGCGTCCGTGGCGGTACCGACCACCGCAAGATTGGATCCGAAGCGATGCCTTTCTAGAGCGAGTGGGACAACGACCGCAAAGGTCAGGACACGATGGGGTACGCGCTTTTCTTCGAGAGCTTGTTCCAGCTCGCCGGTACGTTGTCTGCGCTGTGTGGCCTCTCAGACGCCGGCGTAGATGTGTGGGTCGATAGCCTCGACGTGAAGGACTACATTGTGTTTCTTGAAAACATCGCCGTTAATATCTTCCTTCCGGGCACCAATGTCCTGCGCGATTACAACGGTGCGCCTCGCTTCGTTCCTTGCTCCTTGACACCGCCCTATCGCTAGACATCATCTTCATCAACGCAAGCGCCGGCGATCGCACCAAACAAGAAAAACAGCGCGCCAAGAAAGAGTGTGAGCAAAAAGGCACCAGGACGGCGAAGGGCGCAGAAACGAGGCTTCCAAAGGCCGAGCCCAAGACACCGGGCAAGCCGCCGACGCCCAGCAAGCCCCCAATAGGCAAACTCGAGACTGACAGCAACGCTACACAGCAGAAGTCTGTCGGTGGCAAGAAGGCGTCGCCGACAAAGCGGGTTCCCCCGACGACGAAAGGCCCACCGATGTCCTCAGGTCGCGGCACGCCTGGGACGGCCACGGTCACTCCGCTCGGATCAGCCAGTTTGGATCAGGCTGGCAGCTATGTCCCCGCGCAAGCTGAGCACATCGCAGGTGCTGGCGCCTTCTCGAGCACGCTCATGGCTTTCCCTTGCGATGCCAATGAGGAAAACACCAACGATGAGAGTTGGGCGGCAGGAAACCGATCTGCCGGGGCCGCGTTTGTTCGCGGTTCGCAGCCCAGCCCTGGGTGCCACCGAGACAACAACAGCTCAATCGATGCGGTTGCAAACGACGACGAGCCATTGCAAGACACTGTTTCAGCGCGAAGTCCGCGATGGGAAGCGACGTCCGGCGTCGCCGTGACGCTGACAACCTCTCGTTTCCACAGTGCCAACCCCAACGCTAACGGACGCCGAACGCCAGCCCAGGCGACGGATGATGCGAAGGACTTGCGGGCTATCTCCGCGCTGGATCGGCGACCGTCTGGGGGGCTACACGACGGCGCAGCATCAATGAGCGCAAGCGCATCCGACTCTCAGTTAATGTCAAGCACGGGTGGTCACGACGTGGGCGCGACTAGCTTCAGCGCCTCTGGTCTGGGAACCGCCGGACTCAGCCCTGCGACTTTGGGAGCCGTGGCTGCTTCTGACAGCATGTCGAGCAGCCTGCAGATTGGTGACGCCCGTCCAAAAGCCGCGCCAACTGGGGGCCACCGCGTCAAGGGGTTGCACCCGGTCAGCCAAGGCTTTGGCGCGTTGAATCCAGGGCCAGCCATGGACAGCAATGGCTTTGAAGACGTGCTGCCGATGGCCACAGCGCTCGCTCCCAAACCCCATGACGCCCCCAAGACGACCATGAGCGCTCCTCCAAGAGTCGGCGCATCTCCGGGGGCTGTGCCTGTTTTGGAACCGGAAGACGGCCACGATTCAAGTGGTAGTCGGTTCGTTATCTCCCTCGTTCCAAAGAGGCTTCTGACAACCGATGGATAGAGGCCTCGCCACTTCGTACATCTTGGGCTCCCACGAGTTTGAAATGACGCACAAGGGCTCTCAATCAGCACAAGAGCTGGGTGTCATTGGGGGTGGCGTCGGCCCACACGAAGGCGACCCCGACGCGCAGATGTTGTCGCAGCTTGACTGGTCACAAGACAAGAGTGTGCGCAGTGACATCGATCACGTGGCGTTCGCCGTTGTCGGCGGGCGTCTCGCTGTTTCGAAAGACCGGCGGAGACCCGTAGAACGGGACGTAGCTGAAGCCAGCGACGCCGGCAGCAGCACCGACCGCCAAAGCCATGCGCTCGACCCGTGGCGGGTCACAGATGACGCAGAGCTCCGACACGAGTTCCAGCGGCGCCAGCTGCAACCAATTTGCAACGAGAACCCGCCCCGCATAAGTGTACGTTGGTGCGATGCCCCATCCTCATACCACCCTAGCTCCGCCATGAGCCATACCGAGAGCTCCACCCGGTCTACATGACACTCAACAAGCAAACCCTGCAAGCCCCGACTGTTCGGCGGGTAGCATTGACGGAAGCTCACTGTTTATTGACACTAACGCGTAGCGGCAGCGCATACGTAATGTGAGCAGCCTTCCGACATTGCCCCGTCGCCTCCACACAGCGCCCAGCGTCCCGCGACCTGGACCTGCCACCTTCGACCACAGTTTACTCACCGAGAAGTTGTTGCCCAACCGCATCGAAATGCTCAAGCGACGGCACAAGACCCAGCAAACGCATGTGGCACCAGCGCCTCTCAAAGACAACTCGTGGAATGCCTTTTGACGAAAGGCTCTTGGGTTCTAAAGCGCACCGTCTTGCGTCACGAACGCTTCCATCACCGGGTGTTGGGCGATGCGCGGGATGTTTTCTACAGATTTGCATGAGCGACTTGGGCCAGAACAGGCAAATTGGCCTCGTACTCGTGTACTCCATTGTGTCGTGGTTTTCGAGGATGTCGTTGGTGAGCACCACGATATCTTTCTTCGACAGCTGGGGGTCGCCAAAGTACGAAGCCACAGTCGACACTGTTGTCAGGAGGAACCGAAAGCCCTTGGCGTTGATCTCGCTGTTTGCCCCTGTGAGTTGCGCCAAGCGGGCGGACGTACCCCGTGCTGTCTTCGTCGTACATCTCAAAGGTCACTACATAGCTCAGTGTGAGAGGACTTGCAGCAAGGCTCGTACGGGCGATCTTGGAGAGAAGGTTGCCTAGAACACCTTGCGGAGAGAGTGTACAGTTGTCGCGTACCTTTGACGAGGGGCGCGACTCCGACGAGGAATTCTTGGTAGTTGATCACGTCGTCGCCCGTCTTGTCCAGCATCGTGAAAAGGCGGTCGAGAATCGCACGGTCAGATTCCTATCGCGCAATGCGTGAGACCGCTGGGGTGCCACGCCCACGAAAAAGTTGACGTGGTCGAGGCCAGCGTTGAAGTCGGCCCTCGTGATGTTGGGCTCAACGCGGTCTTTCTTAGCGGCGTACGTCGAGAGAGGCACGGGCTTCTTGGTCTTGGGGCTCTTGGCCAAGATGGTGTTTTCAAAGCATGTTCGCAGCTCGAGCAGATCGTCTCGGTCGACTAGGCAGCGTCAGATCCCGTAGAGCGAGGCGTCGTACACTGCGTGATGTGGGAGACGGCGGCGATCGAAAGTCGGTTCGCTTGCTTGGAGAGGTCCTGGCCCATCCGTCGCGATTGAAACTGATCTTTGGGAACCTTGGCCAAACAGTAAACTTCCAACATCTATCTGCAGCTGTAGGTAGCTGAGCGCCTGTGCGGTGCGTTTGGCATTGAAGCCACAGCTACGGGGCTGACAGTGCGCGGTGGCTCGTGCTGCGTGCTCCCTTGCTCCAGAATCGAATGACCAGTTTCCGTCCTTGAATCTTGTAGACGGGCTTAGCTCTTTTGATGAAGCCACCGACGGAGTCTCTCCCGTGGGAGCGGGGAGCTACTACTTATGAGTAGAAGACTGCATCGACGATGCTCGCAGACTCGCTGGTATTATGTTGTGTTTGACTTTGAATGGAAGCAACACGGAGATGAAATCGGCGACCTCCTGCAGATGGTGGGTGACCAGCTAAGCTTGTCGTGTGGATGGAGCATAGCTCTCTACTGTGGCTACCTCGAAGCGAGACCGTCGTGGCGATGGCTATCGCCAAGAACTACATGCGCCACTGTAAGGAACTGGGAATACGGCTCTATCCAAGTACCGCGAATCTCAGCGCAAATCATTTCCTTCGCAACCCTGGAAGTACTTTCCTCGCATTCGCTGTAGCTGCGCCGCCACTGAGCAATCTGTCGCTTCGATGGCGCGTTCAAAGACTGCAAGCAGCGGTCCCCAAGCGGCGTCGGAGGCAAGCGTTTCGAACAGCCGCCGACGGTTCGCACAAGTTTTATCTGTGCCATGTCGATGCGAGCGCCCAAGACGAAAGCCAAGCAGTGGTGGATCTCAGGCCACGCGCCGGCCGCGAAAGGCGAATGGGACCCGACCTTGGACGACATCTTCAAAAGCCCGCCCAAGATTACCATCACAGGCGCGCGCGTCGAGGACGAGTGGCCCGTCAAAACAATCGAGTTCGACATGCAGGTACGGGCGCGGCGGCATCGTGTTCGGCTATTGACGTGCTGCAGGTGCTGTACAACGGTATCACGTGGGAAACATCGCTCTCGAAGACAAACATCTACCGCATATGGTTTTACATCAAGAGTCACGGGTACTTGAATGCGTTCAACAACCTTGCGAACGGCGAAGAGCCCCCGCCACCCACGAGTCCGCCGGCGACCCCGACCCACGCGCCACCCGTCAAAGCTGCGTCGAGCATGTTCGACATGCCCCAGCTGCGGTACTTTTTCTTCGCCACGCACGAGCGGTCCACGGGTGACGAGATGCTTCGCCTCGTGGAGACGTATCTCAACACCGCCTTCTCGATTCCAAAAGTGCGCACGTCCGCCTTTGTGCTCTCGCTTCTGCAGATCAGCGCCGGAACCTTTGACCGCGACGGCCGCATGACTTCGCGCCGCGAGGGCTGGCTCAAGGTCCGCTGCTGGCTCAAGGGCAGCCAAGGTCGCCACGCCAGCCCGCACTCGCCAACTCACGGGGCGGCGTAGAGAATGTCCGTGTCTACCGCGGCGCCGTCGCGTGCGACAACTGCTGCTTCAACTGCCTTTGCGTGTGCAAAAAGGTGTCGTACCAGACCACGCACTGGAAATGGGTCGCCCTCAAGCCGTGCTGCCTCGCCATTTACTCGTCCAACCGCGTCCGTCGCCGCCAGGCCGCGTGAACTCATGACGCGTAGGAAACGGCGCCCAAGGAAGTACTGCTCTTCGACGCCAAGTTCAAGGTCGAGCGCGGCGTGCGCTTCGTGGGTTCGCACAAGGCGCTCGTGATATCCAACGCGTCCTTCGTACTGCATGTCGAGGCCCGCAACCGCGGCGACGCGCTCAAGTGGGCCAACGCCATTCGCCGCACGATGGAGGCGAGCGAGTGGGCGCAGAACCACCGCGACGAGTCGTTCGCTATCCCGCGCTCGCTCAACGCCCGCGCGCAGTGGTTCGTGGACGGCCAAGACGCGTACGCCGCCATATACGACAAGCTGCAGCAGGCCAAGGAGCGCATCTTCATCGCCGGCTGGTGGATATGCCCCAACACGTATCTGCGCCGCCCCACGACGGAGTTCCCGGATGCGCGCCTCGACCTGCTCCTACAGCGCAAAGCCAGCGACGGCGTGCAGATCTATGTGCTCATGTACAAGGAGGTCAACATCGCGCTGACGCTCGATAGCATGTACTCGAAAAAGACCCTGCGCGGCCTCCACCCCAATATCCACGTGCTCCGGGACCCTGACTTCATCATGAAGCAGTGGGGTATGTGGTCGCACCACGAAAAGATCGTGTGCATCGACGAGCGCGTGGCGTTCGTGGGTGGCCTCGACCTCTGCTTCGGGCGCTGGGACACGCCCGCTCACGCGCTCTTCGATGACGACGCCACCACGTTTCCAGGTCTCGTCGCCCACCGAGTTGCTTGGCGAACACGCGCGTA
Organism: Achlya hypogyna; assembly: GCA_002081595.1. Taxonomy (NCBI): domain Eukaryota; phylum Oomycota; class Saprolegniomycetes; order Saprolegniales; family Achlyaceae; genus Achlya; species Achlya hypogyna. Next base: position 45,270 of record JNBR01001411.1, on the reverse strand, counting down.
GGCAAGGACTACAGCAACCCGCGCATCAAGGACTTCGTCAAGGTGAACGAGCCGGACGTCGATCTCATGGATCGCCGCGCGCACCCTCGCATGCCGTGGCACGACTGCCATTGCCAGTACGCCGCCACCGCTGTGCACAGGCGTCTGACCCACGCAGGCTCATAGGAGACCCAGCGCGCGACGTTGGTCGCCACTTCGTCCAGCGCTGGAACTTCTCCGTGAGCACGCGCGTCAAGGGCCATCGCTTCGCGCACATCCTGCCGTTGGCGTCGCCGCCGCTGCCCCCTCCGGAGCCCCAGTCGTCCACGTCGTCGCCCAAGCGCCGCGACCTCACGAGGGGCTTCAGCCGCCTCGGAGCGGTCGACGAAGCGGACGACGTGCCGGCGGTGGTGGCGTCCGTGCTGGACGAGGCCCTCGGTGCCGGCTTCAACTGCGCGTGCCAGGTGCTTCGCAGTATCTCGCTCTGGTCTGGCGGCTGTCCCACGGAGAAGAGCATTCAAAACGCATACATTCGCCTCATCAATAGCGCGTCGCACTTCGTGTACATCGAGGTGCGAGCTGCCGCAGGGTGCAGGAGTGATGGGCCTGTAGAACCAATTTTTCGTATCGGGCGTCGAGGGTGATACGCTGTGCCAAAACCGCATCGCCAACGCCCTTGTCGCGCGCATCCTTCGAGCAGCCGCCGCCAAAGAGCCCTTCCGCGTCATGGTCGTGATGCCTTTGCTGCCAGCCTTCCAGGGCACGCCGGAGGAGAAGCAGGCGTACAGTCTGCGCGGAGTGATGCACTGGCAGGTGCGTCTAGCGCCTTTGGAAGCCAGGGGTCTATGGCGTTCGTAGTACCGGAGCATCTGCCGCGGCGAAGGATCCATCTACCGGCGGCTGCTCAAGGAAATCCCCGATCCCTTCGAGTACATTGCGTTCTATGGACTTCGCACCCACGCCATCCACGACGGCAAGCCCGTCACTGAAGAGGTGTACGTTCACAGTAAGATCATGATCGTGGACGACCGCGCCTGCATCATCGGGAGGTACTTCGCTTTGCATTGCTTGATGAACTACGGCCGTGCTAGTGCCAACATCAACGAACGCAGCATGAATGGGGACCGGGACTCGGAGATCGCCGTCGTCGTCGAGGACACGGACATGGAGCCAGACGTCACCATCGGTCTGCTACGCGACGTCATGCCCGCCCACTGACCGGGTGTAGGCGACGGCGCCGCTGTGGGCAAGTTTGCCCACTCTTTCCGCATGAAGCTGTTTGAAGAGCACTTTGGAGTTACCCCGGGCAGTCCCCTCTACGCCAAGTACTCCGACCCGGTTCCCGCCGCCACTTGGTTCGCTTTCCAAGACCAAGCGATGAAGAACTCGATGGTGTACGAGTCGGTCTTTGGCTGCCTCCCCGCTGACGCCGTCCGCTCCTTTGGGGACATGGGCGTGAAATACGTACGCGCGCTCGTTGGATGTTGGAAGGTCTCATCGGCTTCCTGCAGGACCTCGATAAGAAGGAACGCACGGGTACCTTCCGTCGGATGTCTGCGTGCGCCACGACGACAAGTGCCATTGTCGACAGCGCCATGCCTGCAGTTATCCCAGTACGAGACTCGGTTTTGCGTCATGGCGTATTGATTTCTGGCGCAGGAGGATATGCCGGAAGACGAAACGCGTGCGCCAACCCTTCCCGACACGTTGGAGGTACCGCTCCACCGTCTAATGATGCGCAACAAGGGGCCGTGCTACGTAGGCCCCGGCTGTTACACGTACTGATGCCCCCAGGGTACTGTACCAGTGCCACTTTGCTCCATGTATTGGCTAACATCACGGGTGCAGGCGTCGTTCCACGGCGCGCCGGCGTCCGGCATTCAGCCATCGGTGGCGCTCTCGGACGAAGGTCTCTCTCGGGGTGTCTCCCGGCGCGAGAAGGAGTCCAACGGCCAAGTGTTTACCTTTGCCATGACGGCCATGCGTTGCCACGAGCACGTAAGCGTCCAGCGCCAGCGCGAACTGGACGACGTGCGCGGCCACGTGGTCTACTTCCCCCTCCGCTTCCTCGAGGCCGAAGACCTCGAGCCCAAGTACTACCCCGCAGAGCTCTTCCAGTAGAGGACGAGGCGCCACTTGAAGTTGGCGCATTGCGCAATAGCCGCACGGGCAGTGATGTGGCAGACGGGGAGGGACGTCCCCGGAGGTCGTTTACCTCGTCGCCTTCGCCCCTCCGTAATACATTGGGTTGCAACTGCAACAAACCAAAAGTGACATCGCCGCGTCATCGTTTGCCTTGTGCGTTAAACCACTGAGCGCGTCCCTTGGCTAGTCGCACCCCATTGAACCTGCGGACCGCAAGCAGGTGGCGACCGCCAACCCAGACGGTGCGGTCGAGAGGCGCGGCTTTGTCACACCGCTTTCCACCGTGTGGTGGCGTAGATTCAACGTGGTCGAACCGCGGAATGGGCGACGAATCTCGTGCAGGGGCCGTGCCTGGGCCCTTGCAAAGTTGGGTGCAATTAACCTATGAACCTTTGCGCACGTTAAACGGAATTTAACTGGTACGACGCGCGATCTGATTGGCTGCCGGCGGCAGCGTTCGAATGAGAAAGCACACACGGGCACGTTTGGACGCTGGGCTTGTCTCGTTGGTGTTACACTTGAAAATTGTATGCAGGCAACTGATCCCCTGAAACAAACGTGAAGAGAGCCCTAATCGCTGCCGTTGTTCAAGTGATTTTAGCCAATCAGAAGTCGTGTACCCTGAACCTGGCGCCTGCTGATTGGTCGGGCAGTTGAACTCGATATTTGACCAATCGGCATGCAGTATTCGCGAGCCGACCACGAAGGGAATGACGTATTTAAAAGGGTCGTGCCCCGTCACTTGTGGATTGAACTTGATGTTTGTATGGGGTGATGGGAAGAGGGGTATTAAAATGCGCGCGCGATCTTTGAAAGTGGCATATAATTATGACGCGGAGATTCGGCGGTTGTGGACTCATTTCCAAATTTCCCTCGTCCTCGACACCAGCAGCATGGACCTCCAGACGCGCCGCAGCACCTCCATGGAGCATGGCATCTACCGCAGCAAGGATGTGGAGGCCCAGATGAGCCAGGTCCTGGAGATCCTCTCCAAGGACACGCTCTTCAACGCCGCCCAGCTGCGTGCCGAGGTCGAGTGGTTCTATGGCCCGCTCGGTCTTCATGAGTTCTACTTTCTTGGCCACTCGCCCGAAGTGATCGCGACCCACATCAAGTCGTTGATTGCCGCCAAGATCCTCACCAAGACCTCGGGCCAGTCGCAGGAGTTCAAGCTGGTGCAGGAGAACGCCAAGTCGGCTTTCTTTGCTACCCGCTCCAACGTCCAGGGCGACGAGACGCGTACGACGCGCACCATGAACTCGGATGAGGTCGCCAACCTTGAGCGCTTCATTGAGAAGGAGTACCTCAACTCGTCTACCGAGTGCATTGGCGACGGCGTCAAGACCGGCTACCAGCACCTTGAGAAGACTGAAGCCGCTAAGATCCGCCAGTACCGCCTCCAGTGCTACCGCTCGGCTGGTGTCCTCGACACCAAGCTTGTGCCTTCGCACATGCGCCTTTACTTCCTCCAGGAGCCCGACTTCGTTGTGCCTAACCCTGCTGAGGGTGAGACTGACATCAACAAGATCGCCGACAAGCATTTCCTTGAGCGCTCGGGCGAGAACCTCAAGAAGGTGTACCAGGAAGTCCTCAAGACTGCCGCAAACCAGATGACCCCTGCCTTCCACACTGAGGTCTGGCTCGAGCCTGACAACACCAAGATGGCTCGTTTGACCGTCTGCTTCAAGGCTGGCTCGACGCACAGCTACTTCTCGTCGCTTGCCGATGTTTACCGTGGCCACGGCCTCTTCTCGTCGCGCAAGTACGCCGAATACTTCTCGAACGGTTACGTCGTGTATGGCTTCTACCTCCAGCAGCTCGAGCAGAACGCCAAGGGCACTGGTACCTTCGAGGAACGCGTTGCCGCCTGCCTCTCGGATGCCTCGCTCCACTATGTTCTCCCTCGCACGTCGCTCTCGCCCATGCTTCGTGACCACCTCCTCACGCCGCAGCAGATCTCGTACGCCTACGCCGCGTGGAAGTTCACGTTCCATTTCCTCCAGCGTCTTCCTGAGGCCTACTCTGTCGTCTCGGACTCGCTCCGTGACCGCGACTCGGTCGCCTTCGCTCGCCTTGAGCAGCTTCGCTCGGCCATGAAGCAGAACACCTTCACGGAGGCTCAGATCCTCGACCACATTCTCGCGTCACCTGCCCTTGTGAAGACGCTGTATGAGGAGTTTGAGGCGCTTCACTCGCCTGCTTCCAAGAACCGCGACCGCAAGCGTGCTGATACTCTCTCGGCTCTTCGCAAGGCTGTCACGTCTGAGCAGGCCCTCACGGTCTTCTCGCAGTTCGTTGCCTTCAACCACCACATTGTGCACACGAACTTCTTCCGCAAGCAGAAGTCGGCGCTCGCTTTCCGTCTCGATGGCGAGTTCCTCCCCTCGACTGAGTACCGCGAGAAGCCTTTCGCCGTGATTTTCGTCATTGGCTCGGAGTTCCGCGGCTTCCACACTCGCTTCCTTGACATCGCTCGCGGTGGCATCCGTATGATCCGCTCGTCGCACGCGCAAGTCTACCTCAACAACGTCTCCTCGTGCTTCGACGAGGGCTACGGCCTTGCTTCGACCCAGCAGCGCAAGAACAAGGACATTCCCGAAGGCGGCTCCAAGGGTGTCGTGCTTCTCAACTTGGCGCACCAGGACAAGGCGGACCTTGCCTTCAAGAAGTACATCGATGCTCTTCTTGACATCATGCTCCCCGAGAACGACGGCATCGTGCGCCCGCAGCAGGACATCCTCTTCCTTGGCCCTGATGAGGGTACGGCCCACCTTATGGACTGGGCTTCGTCGTACGCCAAGTCGCGTGGCTACTCGTACTGGAAGGCCATCACCACGGGCAAGTCGCCCTCGCGCGGTGGTATTCCCCACGACGAGTACGGCATGACGACGCACTCTGTCCGCCAGTTCGTCACGGGCGTTCAGAACAAGCTCAACCTCAAGGCCCCTGGTGCCAAGCGCCTGACCAAGGTGCAGACTGGTGGACCCGACGGTGATCTCGGCTCGAACGAAATCCTCATGAGCGAGGGCGAGGACACGATCGCTGTCGTGGATGGCTCGGGTGTGCTCTACGACCCCAACGGTATCAACCGCGCTGAGCTCGTTCGCCTTGCCAAGGCCCGCTCGCCCGTCGAGGGCTTCAACAAGTCGCTCCTTTCGAAGGACGGCTTCCTTGTGCTCATCTCGCAGAACGACGTCAAGCTCCCGTCGGGCGAGATCGTCGAGAACGGTACGCAGTTCCGCAACAACTTCCACAACCGCGCGGATATCACGGCCGACTTCTTCGTGCCCTGCGGTGGTCGCCCGGCGGCTGTGAACCTCTCGAACGTCCAGAACTTCATGTACCAGGCCGACGGCAAGACCCTTCGCTTCAAGTACATCATCGAGGGTGCCAACCTTTTCTTCACGCAGGATGCTCGTCTCGTCCTCGAGAAGGCTGGTGTCATCCTCTTCAAGGACGCGTCTGCCAACAAGGGTGGTGTCACCTCGTCGTCCCTTGAGGTCCTTGCCGCTATGTCGATGAACGACGCCGAGTTCGGTGAGCACATGGCCGTGCAGGCCGGCAAGCCCAAGCCCGCCTTCTACCAGGCGTACGTGTCGGAAGTGCAGACGCGCATCGACAACAACGCCACGAAGGAGTTCGAGTGCCTCTGGCGCGAGCACCAGCGCAACCCCACGCCGTACGCCATTCTGTCCAACCTCCTCTCGGAGCGCATCACGGACCTCAGCGTCACGATCCAGGACTCGGCTCTCTACGAGCAGAAGTCGCTCCGTGACGTCATCCTCAAGGACGGTTTCCCCCAGACGCTCCAGGCTAAGATCTCGTACGACGAGCTCCTCAAGCGCCTCCCCGAGTCGTACCTTCGCGCGCTCTTCGCGTCGCAGCTCGCTTCGCGCTTCGTGTACTCGTGCGGCCTCAACTGCCCCGAATTCGCCTTCTACGAGTTCGTCCAGACGCTCAACCACTAGGTGTCGACTAGACTTTCATGTATCCCCATCGTTCCCCTCAAAATATAAATAGTTTGCATACTCCCTATGACATGCATCTCTTCCTCCATGCACTGAACTATCATACCTTTCAGCTACCAAGCAGATGCGACGCCATTACTGCGGGAGCGCTGCAGTAGCGCCTGCGTGTCAGGCAGGCTGGCTTTCGCGCCTGGCGTCGTGGCTCGAAACGGCGGGGCGTTACATGGGCCACCGCGGACGGACTGCGCCCGAGATCAGCGTCGCGGGGCGCGGCGAGCGGCTGAGTCATGAGACGAAGCTAGGGCTTGCGTGCCTCGCCAAACTCAAACCGATCTTCGCCAAGCACGCTGCGCGCGCCAAGGAGGTCACCAAGGGGTCGACGCAGGCGCAGGTGGCGACGCCCGCCAAGGATCAGCGCGCACCGGCACGCCTTCCGACGCACAACGTAAAGCTCGCAACGCTGGCGACGGCGTCGAACGAGTGGACCGTTGTCGTCGACGACATCGCCAAGTTCATGGTACGCGCCGGCTCCTGCCCGCCTGAGCCGCTGCTAGTACCCGAGCCTGAACCTCGAGGGCCACGAGACGGACGAAGCGCGTCTCCAGAGCGCCCGCCTGCAGTGGACGGCCAAGAAACAGTGCCAAAACTCCTCCGAGCACGACGCCATCAAGGGCCACGAGCGCCTCTCGACGGCCGAGAAGACGCGCTGGGACTTCGACCGGAAGCTCCAAGTAGCGGAGCGCATGCTGCGCGTGCCCGTACGTTGAAATGCTTGCTGCCTCGTGGGCTATTGAGCTGACCAGCTCGCGACCGCAGCGTCCGACCCCATGGAACCAGCGCTCGATGGCTCGCGACGACCAGCGCCCAGTCGCCGACCCACCGTGGTACGTCTGGCCTCTGTGCTGCGTCGCGACGGCCGCTAGTACAACACGCACGAGAGCGACTCGGCTGACGAGAGCCCTGCGCAAGTACGTTGCCAACGCTGAGGCCGCCCTCGCACTCTCGTAGACGCAGTTTGACGTGGTTCGCACAGCGCCGACGCGACGGTAGCGGCCGGTGACGGGCGATCTGACGCAGTGTGCGTAGCAAACTCGCCGCGCTCGCCAAGCAGACGACCGAGACGGGCAAAACAGCGCTCTACTCGAACAAGGTACGCGCCCTGGCTGGGCGGAGACCTCCACGAGCGTAGCATGCGCTGCTGTCCAAGTGGGCCAAGCTCCAGGACAGCCGCAACCACATGACACCGGTGGTCGTCGACGGCAAGCTGCGCCTGCCAAAGCCGACACGGCGCAAGCGAGAGCCAGATGCGTTCGTGGACGTGCTCACCCCGCGCACGCTCTTCTTTGACGAGTGCACGAATGAGGCGCTGCTGCCGGAGCCACTGCTGGCGCGCATCACAGCCGACCGGGGCCTCGACCTGCGCCACTTTGGTATTGGCGACACCAAGGCCATCGCGCTCGCCAAGAGGTGCGCGCTCGCGCCGGCGCGCTTCACCCCCTCGGTAGCCTGGCGTCGCTGCCCGCCATCCACGCACTCAACCTCGCGGACAACCGTCTCACGCAGGCCGCGGTGTCGGTGATTCTGCAGCTGCTGCACGGCCGGAAAGAGCTCCGCGAGCTCAACCTGAGCGAAAACGAGGTGCGTTCGCGACGCGGTGGGGCGCTCACGGCCGTAGATCGGCAAGGACGGCTGCGTGCACATGGCGGAGTTTCTCTTCGCGGCCTCGAGTCTCGCATACCTCGACTTGTCCAAGACGCGGCTGTTTGACGACATTGAGTCGCTGTCAATCGAGATTGCCATCCATCCGTCTTTGTTGGCCGTGAACCTCTCCAACAACGAGATCGGCGAGGCTGGCGGCATCCTCCTCGGCGAGACACTGGCCGCCAGCACGTGCACGATCCAGTGCCGGCCTTGGCCCGAGCCGCGGCTCACAGCTGCGTAGGGACCTCGACCTGAGCTGGAACCAAATCTGCCTCGAGGGCGCCACGCGCATCGGCCGCGCACTGCGTAGCAACAGCTCCATTCGCCACCTCAACGTGTCCATGAACCGCTTCGGTGATCCAGGTGGCCACGCAATCGCGTCCGCGCTGCTGCACAACACGACGCTGCAGACGCTCGATCTTAGTCGCAACAACCTCACGGGCCGGGCCGCCGTGACGTTGAGCTACGCTGTCCAGCACAACAAAACACTGTCCCGGCTCTTGTTGCTCAACAACGACCTCGGCGCCACGGGCACCAAGGCGCTGCTGCACGCCGTGGCCTCGGGCGTTACCTGCGACATCGGTCTCTCTTTCCGCGACAGCGACGTCCGCTTTGTGTTCGCAACCGCGCTCACCGTGTTCGTAGGATCACGACGTCTTCGACGCGATGCTGCCGTCGATGCAGTCGCCCTACAGCCTCGACCTAGCACAGTCGCCGTACCACTACGTCATCGCGTGCGAGCTCGTGGTGGCGGCGGCCCGCGCGCGCTGCGAACTGCACGACATTTGGATCGACTCGGGTCGCGGCCGTTGCGACCTTGAGTTCGATGTGTCGCGCGGGGCACTCATCGAGAAGAACTCCGGCGCACCCGTTGCACTCGCGACGCAAGCCGGCGTACTGCACGTCTCGGCCCGCTTCCTGCCGCCCGTGGTCGAGGCCAGTCGCGACGTGTCGGACACCGGGCTGCTCAACGTCGTCAAAGTTATCAAAGACCGCATCTCGACGCGTGAAATGTGCGCCATGCTTGAGGTACGTCGTAGCAAAGCGCGCTGAGGCCTCACGCTGCCAGCTCGCCACCTTCGATCTTTTTCTCTCCGCGGACCACATGCGCTTGATTGTGTCGCATCTACAGAGCGCCTTGGACGTCGTCGATATCCTCGCGCGGTCGCGGCAGCACCGACAACGCGGCGACTTATCGCGCGTAGGTCGCTGCATGCGCTCGTGGACGGAAGGGCGACGCTCGACTTCCTCCTCGCGCACTTGAGCTTCCCGGACATGAATCGCCTCATGGCAAGCCACGGCCTCGTGGTGCTGCACTTCAACCCAGCGAACCCCACGGGCCGCTATGCTCTTGACTTGGCCAACCGCGTGCACCGCAAGCTTGCGATCTGGTTCGCGGCTATCAACCGTACCGAAATGACCCACAGCATGCGCGTGTGTCCGCGCCTGCGCGGCAACACGAGCCAGCGCGGAACGTTCGCCAACTTTCGCAACGAGAAGTTCAATGGCCACGGCCTTGAGGTGGCGAGTCAGTTGTTGAGTCGCTCATGCGCTGTGGCGCAGGTCACCGACCGCTTCTTTGACAAGCTTCCGACGAAAGGCACCCTCGAGTTCGACTACGTATCGACCACGCGGCCCGACGACGATGCCACCGTCGTGGACGAAACCGCAGTCACCGCGCTGCTGGCGCGCATTGAGGCGGAGCTTTGGTCGGACTACGTACCGGCGCACCGACGTCTCGATATGAAGCGACAAGTGCTGCTGCTGCAGCACGCGCTCTGCGGGGTCACGCTCACGACGGCGCACGTACGCCTCATCATGCAGCATTTCCCTACGTCCGTGGACGGCCTGCGGCTTAAGGTGCCGCTGCAGGGGAGAGCGGCCGCCCGATGTGCGTTAGGTTGTCCTGGCGGCGCATCGGTATATCTTTGACATGGAGAACTTCGAAGTCGTGTACGAGAAACTGCTGCCGTCGGACCGCAAGCACGTACGCCTTGTGACGGATGGCAGCCGATTGCGCTTGGTCTCTAGATGTTCACGACGCTCGGGTACCTCAACACGCTCAATCCGCTCAACGTCGATTTGGAGTTCGACTTGGCCATGACCGACTGGGATAACCGGGTGCGGCGGGCGTCGAAGCTGCCACTGATGGCCGTAGGTACTTGTGCGGACGCTGGTGGAGATGATCACGAACGACCCGCTGGACTTGATCAAGCTCGACGACGCCAGCATCAAGCTCGGCCTGAGCATCTACTCCATGTTCTCTCCATCGAGCATCCCGACCACCGGGCGCATGGGTCTCCGGTTCGTGTCCCGTCCCAACAAGAGCCACGCCGAGCTGGTGCAGCTGCGGCAGTCAACCTTCCACGCGTTTCTCTTTGCCGCGCGGCTGCGGGCGGCGCACCCGAGGGTGGACGAGGGCAATCCGAATGCATCATAAGTGTATTCGGAATTGTCTAGTGTCTCTGTCTATGCTTCGCTCTTCTTGGCGGCGTTGGCCTGGTGAATCAAGCTGCGCTCGTGCAGCACGAGCTTGATGCGAGCCATCGACTTGCGGACCTTCGACTTGCGGTACGGGTTGGGGAGCGCAAGGTTGCGCGCGTGGCACTCGGCCTGCTCCGTGAGGAGGGCGTTGCGCTCCTTGAGCAGCACGTACCAAAGCTTGTGCAGGTCCTCCGTCGACTTGTTGCGGAGCATCCAAGCCTTCCAGTCGCCGCCAACAACAGGCGCGGCGCGCTTGACAGTCTTGCCATCGACGACGGACATGGTTGGGAAGAACTGGTCGATGGTACCGTTGAGCTCGGGCATGGCGCGCTTGGCCATGTTCTTCTTGTTGGGCACGCCCTCCTGCTTGACCACGCCCATGACGGCCGACGTCGAGGATATGCACCGGGCGGCGAACGGCGCAGGCACGGCGAGGAAACGGCGCAGCATCTTCAAAATCGAAATTGCTGGGCCAGTCCCGGCCAACCACCTCGCCCTTTTTGATTGGCCAAAAAGAATGCTTTTCGACGAGATGCGATTGGCTAAAATCCGCAAATGAACTTGATTGCAATTCCGGCGGAAGCGCCGTCGCCGGCGGCATTGGCGCTCGGTGGCCGTGTCCGAGTCGACGGTTAACCAGAACCTCGCGACGAACATGGCCTTGAACCTGAACCTGCGGCTACACTGCGTCACCGCGAAGATATCATGCCGGATGTCGAGCGCAACACCACGATAGCGAGAATTACAACGCGCGAGGTGATCCTCAAGGAATTTGCGACGAAGACCAACGAGGCCAAGATGCGCAAGGCGGCGCACGAGATGGTATCGTTGCTTGCCGGTTCGCTGGCGCTCTTCGCCACCAACAAGCTGCCGCGCAGATCAATCACCTCGCACCATTGGGCGTCGCTGCCGGCAAGTAACGCTCACCTCGTACATCGCTCAAGCGCTTGGCGGTGTCGATGGAGAAGTTTGAAGTGCTGCCCAGCGGTGCAACCAGCGGCCATGGTCCAGCAGAAGCGACCTGCTTGGCTTCTCGCGTGGCATTTGTGAGCTCGGGGCGGCTGTCGAAGGGTCGATGCGCGAGAATGCGTGCTCGAAGATTGCAACACGCATCGTCAAGTGCGACAGACTCAGGACGAAAATGATGCGGCGGGGCCTGAGAACGGCTGGCGCAAGCCACTCACTACGAGATCGTCCTTGAGCTCGTGCGGCTCGAGATCGTGGAGGTGTCGAAGTTCACGCACTGTGGTAGACGTATGAGCCTCGCCATCGAAGTTGCCGTGTACGCCGTGCGGCCACAGCTCCACTTGGACCTCGTGCGCCTCTGGATGCAGCTGCCGCCGGCGCTGTGGACGCGCTCCAGCGCATTGTCGAACCCACTGCGGGCCCACCGACACGAACACGAGCGCAGTGATCCTTTTTAACCTGCTAAGGAAGCCTAGAGACCCGAGGGCGTCGGGACGGAACCACTCAGTGAGCAATGCGACGGAGCGCTGAGTGGCGCTAGGCAACGACATTAGCAAGATGCAAATGCAGTTTGTGGAGATGCTCAAGCAGCTAGGGTTTCTTCAAGAAACAGTGAGCGCCATTCAAAGGAGCCGTTGACACGGGGACACAGGGCGACGACGTTCGCCTCAAGTCGTCGAAAGAGAGCCGCCTGGCACCTGGCCGTCGAGTCGCAGTACGCGGTACGCGACGCCTGCACGCAGCTGCTGGTGTTTTTGACCACGACGAGTATACGAGGCGCAAAGTTGCAACTGCTGATGCTGGCCATCGGGGCGGCCGCGTCGTCGGTGGGTGCGGTGCGCAATGCGAATTTTGCGCCGGCTGCTCATGAGCCTGCTTGTGTTAAGGGAGCACTGCATCGATGCCCTAAAGGGTGCGCCGCCCCGCACCATGCAGACTTCGCCTCCAATCAGCCAAAGAGTACCACAGATGAAAGGACACTTGAGATTGAGTTGACGAAGTTAAAGGTGGGCCATGAAACCAACGAGCATGAGTGCCAAGCGGTCTGGCGCCGTCGAATGGTCGATGAGCCGTGACACGATGACGTCCGTCGGCAACGGGACATTTGCAGCATCCTCCACGGCACTGGCTGCGAAGTTCCAATGGCCGCGGATGCGGTCGCGGACCATCGCCACCTTGGCTTCTGCGTACTTATCGAGGGCCTCGCCACCGAGACTCGAGAACACAAACGACTTGACCGGCGCGTGCACAAACTCAGCAAGTACAGCGCGTAGGTGGCGCTGGTGCGAGCGCGCAGCCACCAACGTCTGCTCGCAGGTTGCACGGAAGGCACCATCGACGCCGTCGACGCCCAAGGCGCGGACCACGGCCGGCGTCAGGCGGCAAGGGACATGGTCATCGAAGTAAGCGCCTTCATCAAAAATGCGGTCGAAATCCACGTGGACACAGTCGCCCGTGGTAATTAATATCCACGAGAATGTTGTCCAAGTGGCGGTCGCCGAGTCCGAAGAGGTACCCAACAGCCGACCACGCCGCCACCGAGTGCGTGAAAGCCGTTCTACCCACGGCTAAGCCATGTGCAAACCTCATCGTTGGCTTACCTGGCAGCCAGCCACGCTGCTGGGGCTTGGAACACGGCGAGAAACCAACGCGCGATCGCTTCGTCGTCCTTGAACTTGGGCTGGATTTCAGTCTTAAAGAACGCTGCGTACGCGTCGCAGTTGGCGTTGGACCGGTCGTCCCGGTACGTCCACAGTCGAGCGGTCCATTCTTCCAACACAGGCGGCGGGGGCATGATGACACCGACGTCGGCTACCGCGTCGCCCAGCGTCAATGTGTGCGGCACCCATTGAAGAGGCCTGTGTGCATGGATAGCGGCACAGCGCCGTACGTGCGAAGTGCCGGCGCGCCAAGCCGCTTGAGCGCGTCACAGAACTCAAGGACGCGCGTGTCTTTGCGAACGTCGCCGCCCTTGTCATCGTGCTTGAGTAGGAACCGGTAGCGGCAGCCGTCGGACGCCAGCAGCTCGAGGACTCGTGGTGTCGTCAGTGTATTGAAGACTAGTGCCGTCGTTTCGAAGCGTTTGATGAAGATGGGCGGGCCTACACCGTACAAGTTCTGGCGCGTGGGCACGAGGATAGCAGAGGACGGCGGCTGCGCGACGACGGGGACTGACTCGCCCACGGCCCTGGCTGTGGCGACGCCCTCGAGGTACTCGACGAGCGCCCACACCTCGTGCATCGTGGTGAGTGCATCGGTCTGGTGTTTGAGTTGCGTCGCCACCTTGGCCACGATGGCCATCGCCTTGCGGCGGTGTCGCCACGAGTAGAGGTCGCCCGCTAATAGCCACGCCGCCTTGGCGGGGCTCGCCACCAGAACGTCGACCAAAAAGGCTTCGACGACGTCCATGACGGTAATTCCGTGCGTATTCAAGACGGACCCGAGCTCCGCAATGTACGGTAGCCACGTCGAGGCCGGCAGCATTTTTCTCGCGTTGTCAAGTTCGAGTTGCATGGTGTTTTCGAAAGCATCTTCATAGAACCATAGCATGTTGGCGTCCGCCACGTTTGCCGCTGCTTTGCGCCGCCGGTTGCTCGCGTGCAGCATCTCGAGCCAGAGGCTCAGCAGGCGCGAGTGGGTCCGACGCTGGGCGTGCTGGAGGGCTAGCGCGAGGTGGTGAAGCGCACATGTGGCAAACACGAACGTTGGGGAGGCGGGCATGGCCACGGCCATCGGGTCTACGGCCTCGAGGAGGTCCTCGTAATACTCGGCCAGGCGAGCATGCCCAGTTCCAGTGGGGTCCAGTGCCGCGGCACTTTGAAGCCGTTCGAATACCGTCGCAGCCGTCTCCGCTCGACCCAGCGCCGTTGCCGGCGTGTGGTAGGCGGCACACAGCTGCAACTTGGCATGCATGCGTTGAGAGGACGGGTCGGTTGCGATGCAGCTGGAGATCTGCACTTCGAGGATATCGAGGACTCCGGTTGAGCCTCGGGGTAAAGCCTTGCAAACTTGGAGGACCATGCGCGGCGTTGGCGCGTTCGCCGCTGCCGAAAGTACGAGGTCGAGACGTCGGGCCTTACGCGCAGCCTTGGCAAAGAGTTCCCAGTTGCTCACCAGTTGAAGAACGGGCGCCTGAGGAATTGCTCGCTGCAGCGCGAGGGACGAGGCGACGACTGTGAAGGGCTGAGGTCGTTCGCTCGGCGCTGCGCCAGCATTCTCACAAGGGTGCAATTCGAGCAGATTGAAAACTCGGAGGCGTTCGTGAAGGTGGCCAATGCTGTCGACGTCGCAGCGCCCCGCGGCATCGACAACGTCAACGCGCGCCTGCTCGAGCAACCCGGCGAAGTTGCTGCTGCCGACGCTCGAGAGCAGGTGCGGGAAGGACGGCAGGGCCACCTCCAACGTCTCACACGGTGCTTGGGCTTCGGGGAGTAGGCTCCACGAGCTCATCTGACGCAGCAACTCGGGCGTGACGGTCTTGCGAATCCGCTCCGACTGGGCTAGCGTTTGAGCCGCGCTCCACGAAAGGATGGCGTCAAGGCTTTCGTTCGCGGTGACGGTCGGATCGGCAGAGGCGCGTATCACGGCCTTAGAATCACCCATAACATTATCCCGGTACTCCTCCATGTACTGCATGGCTCGTCCGGGATCTTCGAAGCGCACGGCCGCGTGGACGAGGACGTCGATGTCTCGTCGGAGGTGCTGGCGAAAGGCTCGGGCGTTGTCTGCTGCACCGCCTGCCAGCTGAGCAACGTACCACTCGGTGTGCAGCAAGACGCCGAGCACTTGGTCCACCGCAGCGATGGTGTGAAAGCATCTTCGGTCGCTGCCCTCAGCGAGACTCGCATCAACCAAAGCGGTGACACCGGCACGGCCCCATCCATCTAGCACCAGGTGCGGCAGCAAGGACTCTCGAAGTTGGCGTGAGTACGGAAGAGCCACTTGACAGGCCCAAAGCGGCCCGCATGTCCCGCCACTGTTGTTGACGATATTGGCAACGTCCGCTCCGAGGAGCGCCAGGCACAGACGCGTGAACCATTGGTCAAACGAATCGACGTCAGAGACCGCAACGCTTCGCTGCGCTATGGCTGTAGGGGCAACGCCTCGGAGCACGGCGAGTGTGCTGGCACCAAGCAGATTGGGGTCGCTCGTCAGGTCATTTGGCAAGACCCGCAAGATGTGATGGATCGCCACGCAAATGGCATCCATGTACGGCGGCACCGCGAGCATCTCGGGAACAAGAACATTGCAGAGCAGCGTCTTGACGAGAATAGTGGAGTCGACGGCAGATGACATGCGCGGGGTTTGAGCGGTCTCGATCGTTGCCATGGCGCCGAGGACCTTGGCGATAAGAGCCCGGACTTCTTCGTTGCACTCGTGTCCTTGGCCCATGTACCACACGCTTTGTGCCACGTCAGCTGTGAGAGCTGCAGCTTCCAGAGCTTCGGCGTGGTCAACGACGTAATCGGACAGGTAGACGAGGCCCACCAGCCGCAGCGCCGCATCCATGCTCTTAACAAGCTCAACCAAACGCGGCACGGCGTCCACCACTGGCCCACTTGTAACTTCAGCAGGCTTTGGAGCGCTTGGGAGCGGAGTGAGAGCCACAACGAGTCGAAGCGCCACATCATTTGGAAAAGCTTCGGCTAGAAGCGACAGAACAGTCGCCATCTCTGGCGGCATATCGTCACTGAGAAGCTTCGAGCCACCGGCGGCCGCTCGGTAGGCGTCCGTAATGGAGTACCGGCTCGAGAGTACCGCTACAGCCAGGGCTGGTGCCACCGCTTGTTGATCGTCGGTTGAAAGACAGCCGAGAAGCAGCTGGGCGACACCGTACGCTCGGCGACGAATGACAGAGTTGGCTCGCAGTGCGCTCTTGACCGCGTGCATAGCGAAGGGCACTAGCGAACTTGGGACGGAACTGTCGGAGAGGTAGAGCTCGAGGTGGTCGACGGCCACCACGGCATTAACGTCCATGTGTACGCCGATGTGGGAGAAGAAGGCGAGCGCGGTCATGTCAGGCACGACAAATGCCTCGTGTTGTCTCAAGGCTGCGGTCCAGTAGGCAAAGTTTCCCGACGCAACCAAGCCGTGCGGGCCACCGAATGCGTCGACTAGGGAATTGCACAGCTCCTCCGCGGACGGCCGCAGCGCGGCACACACAGTCTCTGGAGGCCCCACAACAGCATTCAAAGCGTTCCACTTGATGGCACAAGGAAACGTGGTCGAAAGTGCGATGATGATCGGTGCAATGTGCATGGCGACAGTATCGGCAACGGACATGTGCACGTGTGAGCAGAGCTCCTCGATAGCGCGCAAGGCGACGACTCTGAGGACACCGGACCCGAGTGTGGGTAGCAGCAAACCGAGGAACGAGCACAGCGTCGGCGCCACGTCGGCGTTTCCATGGACCAACGCGAAGATCACGAGGGGTACAAACGTGATCGTGTGGATCACGGTGGTTGGGGCAGCTTCCGGACTGCGAAGTGGTCTTTGAATCTGTGCCAGACAGTCGCCAAGGGGTACACGCCGAAAGAGTCGCGTGTAGCACATCCACGCGACAAGGAAGATGTTTTTTGGCGTTGGGGCGGCCTTAATAAGACGAGTCGCGGCGCGCTGCCGTTCCAGCAGGCCACAGGCAGCTAGGGCGTCGTAAGCATCTTGAAGAGCCCAGCGTTGGAAGCGCCCCACATCAACTGCATCCGCCTGCAGTAGAACTGTCAAGAGGAGCAACGCAGCTGGTGGTATAGCGACGGGCTCGATAAGGAGAGCCGCTTGAACCCACATGTCAGTATTGCGGCAGATTTGGATCGCGTGCACCAGGCATCTCGCCGTTGCAGCAACGCGTGTGTCGGGATCGAGGTCGGTGAGCATCTGCGGCAGATCGCTGCGGGTGGACACGATGCGAACGCACGCATCGAGTGCCTCGGTGAGAACACTGAATAGCGTTCTTTCGCCGACATTTGTGGTGGCGTCCTTGAGTATAGCAGCCAAGTATGCTGCGAGGTCGTGGCTGGCCGAGGCATTGCCCCAGACGGCTGCGAGTGCCGGGCGCATCGACGTTGTACTAGAACGAAGGCGCTGTGAGGTGCGTATGGTTTCTACGCTGCGGGAAGATATTGGACGTCGTTTTCGTTCGCTGACTAACGTTCCCGCCAAAGCTACCCTTCAACATTCCACAAGCGCTGTCGAGCGCGTCATCAAGTTCCAGCAATGGTTCAACACCAGCACTCGAGCAAACAGGAGTCTCACACACACAAGCGAACAGGTTATGCGGTGTGCACCAAGGACCGAGCGGCAGATGCAATCGCATCGCGCACCCCTCGAAAGTCGAGTTCCTCGAGCTCCAGTGCGAAATGGACCACGCGATGATAATTATCCCGTCAAGTACGAATCCGGATGCGAGATAATAATTGCCGCAATTAGTACATGGGGATGGAGGACACTAGTCCCCGCCGTACGTGAAGCCGTTCCTCAAGGGGTCCCAGCTCTCAGGAAGTACAACGCTAAATAACTTAACAAGTAGCCACACCACGGTG
The DNA here is from genome assembly GCA_002081595.1 of Achlya hypogyna. Lineage (NCBI taxonomy): Eukaryota > Oomycota > Saprolegniomycetes > Saprolegniales > Achlyaceae > Achlya > Achlya hypogyna. Next base: position 27,488 of record JNBR01001411.1, on the reverse strand, counting down.
CCAGACACGGTACCAGTTACTCAAGTCTTGTTGCGTCTGTGGCAGTGCACCAGTTTTGCAATCCTGAGTGCTTCAACCTGCATCAGGTCTGTGGCACAGTGCACCAGAAAACAGTGTACCGTGTATGGTGGAGGTGAGCCATAGAAAAATTCAACTTGCATGTCACCTCCAGTGCAGGGGACCACATGTGCTACACTTGAAGAGGCACGCGACAAACGGCAGCAGCACCTCGAGCCGCACAGCCACCTTTTCCGCGGCCACCACAGGGTCAGCATCATTCGTCGCGAACGTGTTGCACAGACCCCAAAGCGACCCCGCGTCGAGGACCAACTCGTGGAGGAGCGTGGCCGTGGCGTCGTCCACTTAGTCGACCTGCAAATGCCGCTCCACGAAGCCGAGCGCGGCGCGGCCGGCGGCCAAGTCCATCCATTTGTGCAGGACGATAAAGAGTCGCAGGGCTGGCAGCCGCGTTGCGAGTGCGTGCTTGGGCTGCAGAAAGAAGAGAGCGCAGTCGACGGCTTTGAACGCTATGACTGCGCAGCTCGCATTGTCGGTAAGGCCCGCGAGGCTTGCAAGCACGGATCGGCTGAGTACGGCGTCAGGTCATGCAAACAAGTAGCACACAGTTGTGCGCACGTTGCGCGGAAGGCCAAGTGGCACGAGCAGGCTCATGACCGGCGTGTCTGCGGCCAGCAATGCCGATGGTGAGGGCAGCACCCCGTCGCCGACGAACAGCATGCGATGGTGCCGACGTCTCGAATAAGGCAACGAACAGTCACACGCACTTGCTGACAGCCTTCGGGTCCTTGGTCTTGCGATTGTCGAGCTCTGTTTTGGCAAAGTGTGCCCTGTTGTCGCTCCGATCGCCGAAGTTCAGGCGCTTGTGACTGAGCCCATTGGGCTCGTAGCAGAGCCGTCGCTCTTTGGTGGTCTCTCGGTCGCAGCGCCGGCCGAGAGCTCGCTGGCTGGGTAGCCGTCCCTCTTCGGGGGCTCCCTCTTTGGGGGGCTCGACGTCAAGCCCAAAGAGCCCGAGAACCCGTGAGGCGTACTAGTGTAATAAAGTGGATGCTTGTGTGAGAGAAGGAATTTGAATGACTTTCAAGGTCAGTTTGGCCAACGTTGGGCCGCAAGAGAGTTGCCACCTCCGACAACTGAAGAGTTTAAACACGAGCAGACCACGGAGCGATTGACTTCAATGAGGTCCAAGCTCACTCTTGGGCTGTACCTGGATGCGTTCGAGACGCTAATCACAACGGAGGCTGTCCTCGTCAAGGATCAGTCGTCCCATCGAAGCAGCGTCCAGGCACCAACGATGCGCGCGACCTGCATCAACGACTGCCGGCAGTCAAATCTAATTCTATCGAGCTTCTGCAAGCTTTTTCCCCATGTTTTCAAGCTGATATGAGAAATCAAACTGTGCTATGGCCAGGTCCAATGCCCATGCGCACGATATCATTAATCTCAGACCATGTTGGCAGGCGTCCCACTGCACTCGGCAAGGTTGCTTTCATCCGTGGCGGTCCGCAACAGAGAGGCCTCATGCAATGGACCATGAAGCTCGCGATCGTCCTCTCCACCGCCGCCTAAGCCAGCGCCGGCGCCAACGTGTCGGTCGAAGGCGACACGACGTACTCCACCCACAATCCCATCTGCAGCAGCGACATACGATGCAATATAGGAAGGGCCAAGCTCGGCTTTTGCGACCTTCGCCTTTGGTGGCACGGCATTCTCGTATATTGTAGTTGTGCGTCGCACGACTGTCCGCGCTCTCGATCATCCACGGTTTGGACAGGACACACAAGTGGTTTTACGCAAGAGAGCCAGTTGTGTACATGCTGATGTCCGAACACGCAATTACAATAAAGTCGTGCCACCCAATACAATTCCGTTTTCGTCGCAAAAGCCGAGCTTGGCCCTTCATTAAATTGCATATTATAAACACAAAAGTCTGCGTTCGAAAAAGCCACACGCCAAGATGCTGCGCAGCGCTGCTGTCATCGCATCGTGTGGTGGCGAATGCACAATGGAGGACAAGATTTGCAAAAGGGGAAAAAACTTGGTGCGCACAACTTACTTTGCAATTTACTTTATGCTAGAACTATGAAAGGATAGAGTGCCAAATCGTTGCAAAAACGATTCCGACGATGAAAGCTGAAATGACGATCAGCAAGTTGTTGTTTGGCGCTGGTGCGCTGGGAACGACATGCGCGCTGTCGGCGAGCGCGCTGAGGACGGCGTCCGATGCAGGCGCGCTGTTGACGGGCGCGCTAAGGATGGCGTCCGATGCAGGCGCGCTGTCGACGGGCGCGCTGAGCACGGCGTCCGATGCAGGCGCTCCGGCCGGCTCCGAGCCAAGCATCTTGGACCACTTGGGTCCTAGCTTGGCTGGAGCGCGGCCGAAGTGCCCGTCCGTTGCATACTTTTTACCTGCGCGGCGCATACGCGCCGCAAACGGTTGTAGGTCCATGGGATGCGGGAAGATTCGAAAGTGAGCGAATGAAACATCGTGGCCCCTCAGCAGCCCGTCCTTTTTGAAATGCAAGGCAACAATTGGTCACTTCCAGCGAATCAGTTCCCCAGTTCGATCTCGGCATCGCCCAGAAGCGCTTTCCAATTTGCTTAAAAAGTACAGTTATTTTTTGATAAAAGGCGATCATGACCTGTGCTTTTGGAACGAATCCGAGTGGACCTTTTGTGGATTACGACATGTCTAGTCGCTGTGGAAGATCTCATTAAGTCGACGTGTCGTTACCTTACTTGAATCGCGACTGGCACCAACTGCTACTATTAATAGTATGTGGTAGTAGGCGAAAGAATAGTATACACACACGACATCAAGCACACCAACCCGGTGCCTTCCAAGGCGTAAGACCTTTGCTAGTACTACATAGTATACTGGTAGGAACCGCCAGGGCCACCAAGCAAACAGGGAAGTAGTACCCTACCTGTCTGTCGGTCAGTCTGCCACATATATTTTGATTGGACTAAATTCCAAAAACGAAAGACTAATCGACGAGATTGGCGTCTCGGTAGCACTTTATCACTTTAGTGTTGGCATCCTGGAGGCTGGGTTGGCCAGTGTTCACAGAGAAGAGTGAAATGGCGCCAAAACTCAAGTGGAGAAGCGAAACTGACTATCTTAGACTAGCCAAGGTAACTATAGTACCGGCGTTTATCCTTGAAGTAGTTTTTGTCAATGTGTACTTTGTGCGAATGATGTTAAAGTATGCACTGCTCATGTCAGTAGGTGCCGAAAGCCAGGGCAGTGTTTTTGAAAAGAGGAACCGAGCTCGCAGAGTCGAGGCTGTTGGTAATCTTGGACCTGAAGCGATCGAAACACGAAAAGCCTCGCTCGATGGCGGTTTGTGCGGCAGGAACAGCGGAAAACTTACCGGAAAAGACCACTAGATTCGGTGTGCCGCGGCTCTCTGCTCATTTCTTACTGGAATCGAAACGGTATTTTTTTACAAAACCGAAAGTCATTTCCACGACAAATATCGATTTTATTGCCAAAACTGGCGACAAATTTGCCAAAACTGGAGGCACCATCCGGACAATTCGCAAGACCTCATCCGGATTTGTACTTAACGGGATAATTATCATCGCGTGGTGCATTTCGCACTGAAGCTCGATGCACTCGACTTTCGAGGGGTGCGCATGCGACCGCTCGGTCCTTGGTGCACACCGCATAACCTGTTCGCTTGTGTGCGTGAGACTCCTGTTTGCTCGAGTGCTGGTGTTGAACCATTTTGGAACTTGATGACGCGCTCGACAGCGGATCAGTGCGCTCGACAGCGCTTGTGGAATGTTGAAGGGTAGCGTAGGCGGGAACGTTAGTCAGCGAACGAGAACGACATCCGATTTCTTCCCGCAGCGTAGACACCATACGCACCTCACAACGCCTTCGTTCTTGTACAACGTCGATGCGCCCGGCACTGGCAGGCCGATCAGTGTTCATACCGCGGCACTCGATGCGTGCGTTCGCATCGTGTCCACCCGCAACGATCTGCCGCAGATGGTCACATGTCCGTTGCCGATGCTGTGGCCATGCACACTGCTCCGATCATCGTCGCGCTTTCGACCACGTTTCCTTGTGCCATCAAGTGGAACGCTTTGAATGCTGTTGTGGGGCCTCCAGAGACTGTGTGTGCCGCGCTGTGGCCGTCCGCGGAGGAGCTGTGCGATTAGTAGTGCTACCAGGTCGCTGCGACAGCGGAGTTCAACCTCAGGATGTGTCATTTTTGCTTATACGTCAAACCCTTGAGCTGGCAGCCGAACTTCAACTCCAGTTATGGTGGCCGCGGTGCGGAGCTTCGCCTGCAGCTGAGCAAGTTGGTGCGGCAGCTGCTGCTGGCCTCGGTGTCCGCGGTCGGACACGCGTCACCCTCATCACCGCACACGGCTCCTTGGATGCAGTACGTGGCATCGCCCTCGACGGACACTTCGGTGCAGCTCTCGGCATGGGCCGACTTTTTCATCTTCTTTGCAATCGCGTGGTTGAGCTCGGCCGCAGTGGGCTTGCCGGCGGCCTTCTTCTTCTTGAGGTGGTGCGACGGGTACGCACAGCCCCACTCACCCGTCTCGACGATGGTGCACACCGCGTTCTCCTTGGCATAGCACCAGTCCTCGTCACCACTGTAGCTCGGCAGATGCGAGTAGCAGTCGCCACTGGCCGACGTCGATGCCGTCGGGCAGCTACCGTAAATGTCGCCGCTACAAATGGGACCGTCGATGCAGTACGTCGCGTCGCCCTCGACCGACACGTTGGTGCAGGCGCTGGCATAGGCGGCGGCGGAGAGGACGATCGCGAGCTTCATGAACCATTGCATGAGGCCTCTCTGTTGCGGACCGCCACGGACGAAAGCACCGCGTACAGTGGGACGCCTGCCAACATGGTCCGAGATGGATGGATTCTCGTGCGCATGGGCATGGGACCTGGCCATGGCGTAGTTTGATTTCTCATATCAGCGTGCAAACTTGGGGGAAAAGCGTGCAGAAGCTCGACGGGATTCCACCCGACTGCGGGCACTCGGTGACGCAGGTCGCACGTATCGTAGATTCCTGGACGCCGCTTGGACATGGCGATCGATCCTTGACGAGGACATCCTCCGTTGTGATCAGCGTCTCGAGCGCATCCAGGTACAGCCCAAGAGCGAGCTTGGACCTCACTCAAGTCAACCGCTCCGTGGTCTGCTCGTGTTCAAACTCTTCTGTTGTCGGAGGTGGCAACTCTGTTGCGGCCCAACGTTGGCCAAACTGACCTTGAACGTCGTCCAAATACCATCCTCTCACACAAGCATCCACTTTATTACACTAGTACGCCTCACGGGTTCTCGGATTCTTTGGGCTTGACGTCGAGCCCGCCAAAGAGGGAGCCCTCCACGGGGGCCGTCGGCGCCACGCTGAGGCCGCCGAAGAGCGAAAGCGGCGCCGACGTCGCGTCGGCTGTCGGCACGGCCTGGCTCACTGAGAGGCCCCCAAAGAGGGATGGCGCCCCAGCCAGCGAGCTCTCGGCCGGCGCTGCGACCGAGAGACCACCGAACAGGGACGGCTCCGCGACGAGCGCAGTGGGCTCTGTCACCAGCGCCTGGACTTCGGCGATCGGAGCGACAACAGGGCTCACCTCCGCGTCGGCAAGCGTCAAGGCGTCGGTGGCAGGCGGCAAAACGTCAGTGGCAGGCGGCAAAACGTCAGTGGCAGGCGGCAAAACGTCAGTGGCGGTGGGGCTGGCATGGTGCTCGTCGCCCGTGATGGCGTCTTCGAACACGTCCTCGGCCGAGTCGTGCGCCTCAGCGACGACAGCAGGTACTGCCTCCGCGATGATAGGCTCTGGGGCAGCCGCAACCTCCGGCTCAGCCGCCTGCACCGGCGAGTCGGCCGGCGCCACAGGCATATCCTCAAGCGACACTACCGGCGCGTCAATTGCGGGCACCGCGAAGGCCTCCTCGATAGCGGAAGCCGCTGCTTCAGTCGGCGCCACGGACGGCTCTGCGGCCGTCACCGTCGGCTCCGTCAGGGTCGAGAGTAGCTCTTCCGTCACCACCGGCGCATCGGTCGGTGCCACGGACGGCTCTGCCGTCGTCACCAACGGTGCATCGGTCGGGATCATAGACAGAACTTCCGTCGCTGCCACAGGCGTGTCGGCTTGGGCCATGTAAAGCTCGTCCGCAGTCGAAACGGGAGTGTCGGCTTGGGCCATGTAAAGCTCTTCCGCACTCGACACGGGTGTGTCGGCTTGGGCCATGTACTCGTCGATCGCGTCGTCGTTGTCAGTGTCGAGGCCGTCGTCACGCGGCGCCTCCTGTGGCATGACGTAGCCACCGCCCAGAAGGCCGTCGTCGCTAGGCCCCTCGTCGTCGTCCTCATCTGTCTCCCGTTCACCGGCGTCTTCCGGGGCCGTCGCCGGCGCAGCAATGACAAGTCCGCCGAAAAGGGAGCCGCCCGCAGGCGTGGACTCAACGGCCGACCCCAGCTGCAACCCGCCAAACAAACTGCCACCGATGGGCACAGTTGCTGGCTCCAGTGGCGTCGACGGCGCAAGTGACAGGCCCCCAAACAGCGAGGGCGCGACGGGCGCCTCCGTGGCCACAGCTGGCGCAATCGAAAGACCGCCAAAGAGCGACGGCGCGGCCGCCACAGGCGCTTCCACCACCGGTGCTTCTTCTGTCGACGCCTCAGCGACCGGTGCGTCAGCGACAGGCGCCTCGACGACCGGCGCCTCGGTAGCGGGCGTGGCCACCGGTGCCTTGGGCGCTTCCTCAGCAGTGACGTCATCGGTGCTGTGCGCCGCGTCGTCGTCGTCCTCTTCGGCGTCCGAGTTGTCCTCGACGAGGTGGAGGCTCTGCACCGAGAGGCGATGCGTGAGTTCGTGGTCGTTTGGAAGGTTCGCGAGCGTGAGCTGCAGGTCCGTCTTTTGCGTCTGCGCTGCCACGAGCTCTTCGTCGAGCGCGGCCGCGAGTTCGTACTCCTCTTCGGCCGTCGCCTTCTCAATCTGCTCGGCGAGCTGCTCAATCTTGTGCTGCAGCGCCTCCACCTGCTTGTGCATGTCGTTGGCCGTGAGCGTTTCTTGCAGTTCACCTTCCTTGGCCTCCACAAGCGTCAGCCGCGCGGTCCACTCCTCGAGCTCGTCGTCTAGCCGCGCCGCAAGCTCGTAGTCCTCGTTCTCGGTGGCCTCGTCGATCTGCGCCTCGATGGCACCGATCTTCTCCTTGATGGCGTCGCTCGTGGTGAGGTCGCCGACCGTCGCCACCGACGACACCACCGACACGGAGCGCGCCAGCGGCACCACCGCCGTCGGCGCCTCGACCGCCGAGTCGTCGTCACGGTCGTCGTCGGTGGCCTCCACAAGCAGTGCCAGCTCCTTCTCGGGGACCTCGGGGGGCAGCTCCGCAACGTGCGGCTCCAGGTTGTGCTTGTCCTCGAGCGCCTCGATCTCCGTGACGACGGCCGAGAACTCCATCTGCACTAGCGTCAGGGCGACGCCGCGGAAGTCGACCGCGTCGCCGTCGCCCCCCGACCACTTGTGGCTCTCGTACTTGGCGAGCTGCCGCTGCGCGACCCGCAGGTCCACGTGCACTTGGTAGAGCACATCAAGCCAGGCAAGGTCGAGATTCTTTTCCACGTCACGGAGTTCGTCCTGCTTGGCGTGGAACTCGTCTTCGCGCACATGAATGCGCTCCTCAATGTCCTTGATCTCCATGCCAAGCACCTCGATCTGTTCCTCGGCTGTCGCGCGGTCCTTCTCGAGTTGCTTGATGTCTTTGGACAGACGCGCGGCTTCCTTGAAGTTGCGCTCGGCGGCGGCCGCCTTCTTTTCGGCCTCGAGCGCTGGCATTGTCGTGCCCGCAGTCATGATCACCGTGCGGTTCGTCTGTAGCTTCTTCTTGAGCTCCTCAAGCTGGTGGCCCAGCAGCTTGTACTGCTGCTCGGCTTGCTGCGCCGCCTCCCGCAACGCCGCCAACTGCGCGTCTTGCTTCTTGACGCGGTCGTCGCGCGCCTCGCGTCGTGCGTTTTGCTCGTCCGTGAGGCGCGCCATGATGGATGCCACGCGCACCTCCTTCTGGACGCCAAGAATGTCCTTGGCCGCCTGCGCCAAGTCCGCACTGAAGGCCGCCTTCTTGGCGGCGAATGCGTCTTGTTGCCGGCCGAGCGCCAGGTCGTCGGCCTCGATCTCCTTCTTCGTCTTGAGGATGCCCTTTTCGCGCTCCACGAGCCGCTTGAGCTGCCGAGCAAACTTGTGCCGCACGGCCTGGATGCCAGCGTCGGCTTCGGCGAGGCCGTCGTCGATCGTGGCCACAGTCGCGCGGGCCGCCGCCAGCTTGGCCTCGAGCTCCGCGATGTCGCTTTCGACCTGCGCCTTCTCGGCCAGCAGCCGTGTGCGCGCCTCCGTCTCTGCCGTGCACTGCGACGCAATGGACGTCTCGATCTCGGCCTTTTCGCCTTCGAGATGGCCCATGTTGACCGTCACATGATGCAGTTCCGTCGCAATACGCTGCTGCTCGAACGCAAACCGGCGGCGCTCCGTCTGCTGGTACGCCTTGGCGGCCGCCGACAGCTCCGAGTAGGCGGCGAGTCGGTCGTCTTCGCATTTTTGGATCGCGTTGAGCACGCCCTTGGTGGTGCGGACGTGGTGAACCATGAGTTTCTCGCGTTGCTTGACGACTCCTGCGAGGTCCGACTCGCTCTTGCGCAGGTCGCTTTGCGCAAGCATGATGCAGTGGCGCACGCTGCCAATGGTTGTATTGAGCGCGTCGGCGCGCTCGAAGTCCTCGTCCTCGGCAGCCTGCAACTGCTGCGCCTCCACGCTCTGGAGATCGAGCGCGTAGAGCGCCAGCTGCCGCGACAGCGCCGTCTTCTTTTCTGCGAGCCGCGCGTCCTCCTGTGCCAGCTGCACCATGGCGTCGCGGAAGCTCTTGGCCGTCGTGTCGTAGTCGCGAATGAGCTGCACTAGCCGCCCCTCGGGGGTTGGTGGCGCAGTCACCGATACCGACGGCGCGCGCGACAGCGCCTTGGCTGGTGGCTCGGGCATCGGCCGTGGGCTCGGGAGGCTCTTGCGGGGCGTGGCGGCGACGGCCGGCGGGATCGTCGACGGCGTCGTAATCGGCGCCATCGTGGCCACTGGCGGGGGCATTGCAAAGCCGGCAGCGCCGGGACCGACGTTGACAATTTGTAGCTGGTCGAGTAGCCCCGTGAGGCTGTCGCTCGCGCTACTACGACGGCGTCAGTGCTAGAGGGCGGTGAGGAACAGTACCTGGATGTGCGCGACGTCGTCGTAGCGCGGGTCGGCGTCGTTCCAGTGCGCGAGCCGGCGCGCGATGGCGCCCGGCCAACTTCCGGCTGGACGTGGTGGACCGTGAGATCCTTCAGCACCGAGTTGGCACGAGGCTGGCGGCTAGCGTCGTCGGCGCTGTGGTCGTCGGAGCGAGTCAACACCGCATCTTCGGATGATTGGCGGTCGAAGCCGGGGCGAAAGGTTGGCTTTTTTCGCCGCTTGATGGGTGCAGGCTGGGGCAACGCCGCGGCCACCGGGGCGTCTGTCGTGGGAGCCACGGGCACGACATTCATGTAGTTGAACGTGCCTTGTCGCGGTGGCCGCGGCTTTTGCACGGGCGGCTCGACGGTCGCCGGCATCGACGGTGTCGACGAGGCGCCGAGGTTCATCTGCCCGAGGCTCAACGGTGCCGTGGTGTTGGCGGGTGCAACAGAGCCGCCAAGATCTAACCCGACAAAGAGGCTTGTCGGCTTGGGTGCTTCCATAGGGGCGCCCGTTGCATCTGCTTGCTTGACGCTCATGCCACCGAATAGGGATGGCGCGGGGGCCGGCGACGGTGACGTTGTCGGAGCGTTGTGGCGTGGGTACGAAAGTAGCGAAGGCGGGTGGCCGGACGGCTGCTGCTGCGGCGACGAGCCATACATGGGCTGTGCTTGGCTTGTGGACGGCGACGTGCTATACGAGGCCGGCATCGCGGCTGGGTTGCCAACACCTTTGGCGACTGGCGGAGGCAGGTTGAAGAAGCCGCCGCCAGCCGTGTCCCCTCCGGCAGGGCGACCCGCTGGTGCGTTCAAAGAGCTCGGTGGTCGCGTTGACTTGGCGGCCTCATCCTTCTTGTTGAAGAGTCGGCCCAGCATGTGCTCCTTCGATCTTGCGAGAGCCTTGCGTTGTTCCCTCCTGTCGCTGACTTGAGCGACCTCCGGATACGCTGCCAGCTCATCCGGATACGGCCACGTCGACCAAACCGGTTAAATTCGTGTTAGCTGCTGGAAGCATCGGGCGTCGGCAGCGACACAGCGAGGCCGGCGGCGCCTGCAAGAGCGCGAACTATAGGGCAGCAGCGCCGTCGATGTGCTCTGGACGAGGAGACCAGCGTCGAGTTGTCGTGGGGGCAACTGCCGCGTGGATACCAGCATCCTTACACTATATCTGTTAGTCTGCGTAGAGGCGGGAAGGTCGACACAACAACTGCATCGTGGCACGACGATCGACGCTCGAACGGCTGCTGCAGACAACCATGAACCTGCGCTGCCTCCCTGTATGGTGGGTGTGGCAATGTCTTCATTAGATATTAGCTGAAACAGGCAGGATTTGGATCTTGCGGCCGAAAGATACTCTTGCGCTGGAGGGGTCCAGCCGTGATGGGCTACTCAGAGCACGACGGGGCTCGGGATGCGCTGGTACTGCTGGCGCCGCGCGCGGCGCACGACGCGGAGAACAACGAAGGCAGTCAGGGCTACGAGCGCGAGAAGCACCGTGGCGTGACCTATGTCGCGGGCTACGTGCTGTCGTTTGTGGAAGCTGTGGCTGCGAGTGCCAACAGCGTCGGCCTGCAGCGTCTCGGAGAGGGTGCCGTTCCATTCGCTGTGGTAGCGCCGCGAGCTGTTGCCATGGAGATGAGGATGGTGCGGCTGAGCCTCGCCATCGCTGTCGTTGCCGTGGCCGTGGTGGCCATGATGGTGGTGCCGGCCGTCGGGCTTGTGGAGGTGGTTGCCCTTGCCGTGGTGGTGCTGCCAAGGCGTCATGTTCCCAACTGAACTGAACATTTGACCTTTGGCCCGCTGAATGCAATGAAAGTCGGACTGAGCTCCGGCCAGAACTTGAGATTCGCGAGTCTGGCGAGGCTCGCCCCTGCCACAAATGGCCGATTTGTTGCCTTCTACGAAGCCAACCAGCAATGCGACGGCGTCCTACGACGTTGATAGTACGTCGTTGCGCCAGGTACCAGCTCGTCTCCATATGGGGTCGCACTGAGCGCTGTGAGAGATGTTGATACACAGTAATACATCAAAAGTGAACTAATGCACATTGGAGTCTTAAATTCAAAGTTGTCGAGTTCCGATTGAGGCATTTGGTTTCGAACGACTACTTGTTGAGGCCAAGGTTGTGTTGGGATTAGCTCCTGTCCAGGGAATTCGCCACAGCGTACACGAGGCATGCAGTTTTGGTGCAACGATCGAGAGAGACTTGCTTTACCTAAAGAGGTCGTAGTTCGTTTAACTGTAGTCATCTCGGTTGGCCCTAGCTCCCAGCAAATTCATGCCATGAGATATCATACACTTTAGTCGTAGCAACAAGCTCTACCGATCTAGCTCGCACCCAGCCCGGGAAACATGGGTGTGCGCCTCCTCGACATCGGGGCACCATTTGGAACGCGAGTGCTGGCAGCTTGACAAACAGCACACCTGTGCAGGTTCCTCTCCAGCGCTCAAGGTAGTGCTGCCGCTTAGCGTCAGCGAATCCTTCGCAAGTTCTTCGGCAGCTTTCAGCTACGCATTATCTTCATGAACTACCGGTACTGTGAGCCGTCCGGTAGACTACTTCACCAACGTGCCCGAGGATAATGCGAGCCAAGCAAAAGGTGCTCAAGTATTACGTGCTCAGTGAGCTGATGCAGCACGCCCTTGTATGCAGAAACGACGCAAGGACCGTGAGAATGGACCCACGAAGCAACACAGTGTTGGTCCAGACCTCGTCCACAAGCGCCCAGTCGTCATCGCCGTCTATTCCGCAACTAATTACTGCTGGCGGTGGTAAACGCTGACAATCGCGTAGTAGCTGCTTGCCTCCATGCATGTCCCTTCGGAGAGTCATCCCGGCGGATGTCATGTGGAAAAGTCATGCCCATCAGGAATGCTTGATTTTGATCAATATTGATGCCGAATCTAAATTCCTTAGAAGTGGCATACATTAAAGCGTGGGATTGGTTAAAATCCCACTTCGTGGCGAATGGCATCGCGGCAATTCCCAGGCCTTATCCAATCAGAAGAGCCGAGAGGGGCGAATTCTAGCCAATGGCCTTGTCGGCGTTGAAATGACTGGATTACATCGGTCCATTTTTCACCATGAGCCTCGTCTTGAACACGGAGGGCGTCTCCCTCGTGCATGTGCACCCCGTTGTGGTCTTCCAGATCCTCGACCGCTTCCTCCGCCGCGCCCAGGACCAGAAGCGCGTCATTGGCACGCTTCTCGGCGTGGTTGACGCCGAGCACGGCGTGGTCACCATCAGCAACTCGTTCCCCGTGCCCCACCTGGAGAAGGGCGACGAAGTGGCCGTCGGCAAGGACTACCACCGCCAGATGCTGCTGCTGCACCAGCGTGTGAACCCTAACGAGGTGGTCGTTGGCTGGTACGCGACGTCGACAACGGCCGAGGCTATCAACGAGAACTCGTGCCTGATCCATGAGTTCTACAGCGCCGAGTGCGCAACGCCCGTGCACGTTGTTGTGGATACGTCGCTCCAGACGGACAACCTCAACATCATGGGCTTCATCAGCTCGGCCTTGTCCGTCGCCGACGTCGCTCTCGCCAACCAGTTCAAGCAGGTGAAGGTCGAGACCAAGACGTACGAAGCCGAAGCCATCGCTCTTGACGTGATGGCCAAGCGCTCGAGCGAAGCCGCGTCCTTGCCCTCGGACCTCGAGGCGCTTGAAGCCGCCATCGTGCGCCTCCATGAACTGCTTGCGCAGAGCGCTGCATATGTCGGTGAAGTCGTGGCGGGCAAGCAGGCTGCCAACCCCAAGCTCGGCCGGGAACTCGCCGAGGCTGTGGCGTCGATTCCTCCCATGCACGCCGATGTCTTCGATCAGATGTTCAACAACGGCATGCAGGATCTGCTCATGGTCTCGTACCTCTCGAGCTTGACGCAGGCCCAGCTCTCGATCGCCGAGAAGCTCATCAACGCCTAGATACGTTTAACCAATCTATCTTATGTTCCATCCCTCGTGTCTGATCCAAAGATCGCGACAAACATTGCGTTTCAGGAAACGTCGCCACCATGCGTCAGCGACGACCCGCCTCCTCAACCTGCGACGAGGATCCTGACAGCGATGATGACGATATGTGCCCGTCCCTCGCACGGGAGCGGTGCATCGCGGTGATCGGTGCCTTGCTCTCGCTCGCCGTTCTGGCTACTGTTTACGTGGGCATGCTTCACAGGCAAGCCACGCTGTCGAGTGTGGCCTCTCAGGTCTGCCGGCGAGCGACGCACCAGAGCTCACACTGTCCATATAGGTGCTTCAGCACCCTGAGGCCCTCGACGTCGAGCAACTGCGTGGGCGCCTTCTCCGCATGG
>JNBR01001411.1:0-13911 GCA_002081595.1 Achlya hypogyna | reverse complement strand
GTCTGTGTACCCCTGGCGATGGGTGGCTCAGTGCTCGCCCAGCCACGCGCTTCTACGCCCACGACGGGCCGCCCATCGAAGTGGTGCTGCACCGGCGGGTCGCCGCACTGCCCGCGCACCGATACGCCCCGCTGCCGGCCTCTTTCGTCGCCCGTGGCGACGTGGTCTATGGGCTCAGCCCCCTCGACCCGTTTGCAGTCGCCAGTTCCACGGTACGACTCGCAACTGGATGCCGCTGAGCCCCGTCCCAGGCAGCGTCCGATGCCCCTCACTCTGCGGTGAACGAGATGTACGCGGCGCTTGCCGGCTTCACCGAAGGTATCGTCATCAACTGGTGCGTCATATGACGAGGCGCCTTTAACGCGGCCCAGCTCGTTCCATGACGGTGCGTGGGCAACCACAGGTTTCCTCGTCCACTTTCGCCAGCCCCTCGACGCGGCCGCCGCTCAGCGACGCGAGGACGCCGTGGTGGTCACCGCGCGCGTTCTCGGGCAGAGCCATGTGTGGAAATGGACACGGCACCAGTGGGGGGACGCTGAGACTGTAGTGCTGCAGGAGGTCGTGCCCGCCCACGCGCAGCTCTCGGCCTTGCGCCTGCGGTACCCAAGCTATGCCCTTCGCCCTGAGTAACATCTGCGATCGATGTTGATGACGATTACACATCGACAACGGTTTCTTCCTCCTGATACTTCCAGCCCACGGAGCGCAGGTAGCCGATGACCACGGGCTTGGTGTCGAGGGCGACGGTGAACCCGAGGAGGCCCTTGGAGGCTTCGGCCTTGGCAAATACGTCGCAGTGAAGTGCGGGCAGGCGCGGCAGCTCGCGGAGCGGCGTTTCCAGCGAGCAATGGCACGCAATCGGGTACGAGATATTGCTGCCTGTGCCAGCGTGAGTGGCCGGCAGAGGGGCCAAGCGTACCGTGGTTGCTTTCGATCGTCGACAGAGCAGCCGCCGCCATCCACAGAAACGTGGCGCGCGGTTCGGGCGTTGAGAAGACGGAGAGTTGTTCGACATCGACGGCACCTCCCTGCGTCCGAGTGAGCACTGCCGCGGGCGCAGAGGCGTACCTTGTCAAAGTCCGCGAGGCGCTCCTGCGTGCAGCTGAGCGGGTACCGTTGGCTGGGCTGGTCCATTGCTTCGGCCAGAATCTTGGGATCGATGGGGTTGGAGGGGCCCTTGGTGGGGATGGCCATCTTGGCCGGAATCGTGTGCGGGATGAGGAAGTAGAGCGACGACTGCCACACGACGGCGTCTTCGTCAAAGAGATCCGTTTGCACGGTGAATTCGATGCCTTCAGGCGTGAACACCTTGCTGATGAGTGCCATGAGGCACTACATAGTGCTGTCAATCTGGAACAATAAGAGACCGGCGACGTACGTTGAGCTCTTCGTCGACTTCGATGCGTCGCAGCTGGGTCACGTGAAGGCGCTTCCACACCATCGTGTCGACGCGTGTGGGGAAATGCGAGTTGCCCAGGAGTTGCACCAGTAGATGGCCACACAGGATCTGTGCACTCGTAAGCACTGTGAGAATTGCGATAGACCATACCTGCGGGAACATGAGAGGCACGGCCGTAATGTCCTTCGAGGACGCGCCAAGGGCAGCGCGCACACTGGTAATCTCCTGGTCGAGAATGAAGAACTTAGTCTGCACCGTCACGCGCGGGCACGGCTGCAACATTCGTTCTCGAGCACCCCAGCCATGACGCACCCACCGCGAGATGGCACATCGAATCTTGAACTCCTTGGAGCCACGATCAAGCGGTCCAGGCAAAGCTGGCAGCCTGGCCCATCCATGAGCACCCTTATCACAGAGACCGCACGTACTGGCGTAGAATGTCATGGTCCCATGTCGCCCAGATGAAGGCAAAGGGCCCGATCAGCGCGATGATGACCAAGGGCACGATGAGCTCCGCGTGCTCCAGCATCCTCTCGCTTCCAGCGCTTGTTCCGATATAGCGTAATGCTCCAACGGTCCCTCCTCCCCATTGGCTCGATTCTCGTTATCCGGCACCCATAATCCGTGCACATGATTGGCTGATTATCCGGATACCTTGACACCCACGAACGTTGCCAGAAGGCGCGCTTGGTGATCGCCAGCAGTATCCGGATATCGCCGGTCACCCGACCGCTTCAAGCGTGAGCAACGCCGTCGAGCGCTGGCGCCGTGTCGCTCGGGCCGCCCTCTCTGCCGCCGCCGCCGAAGCCGCGTGGGTCTACGCCTGGACGCACACATGAGCGTGCGTGCGGCGGGCGGCACCGGTGGTCGGGCGGCGCCACCCACCTTGTCGCCAGTGCAGCGGCCTCCCGCTGGGCGCAGCTGCGCATCCTCGAGTGTCCTGATGGACTTGGGTTTCCGGATAAGGCGGGGCCTGTCGCACATCACCTGGGCGCGGAGATGGCCGTGGAGGGTCGCTGCGGCCGTGCAGAGGGAGGAGAAGGGCCGTGGAGGCCCAGCGGGGAAGGAGGCATGCGCCGGTGGCGGGTGGATGCGGCCGGCGGGCGTGGGCCGCCGGACGAACGCCCATCGCGCGGTCGCGTGACGCGCTGGACCGAGGTGCGTATCCGGTTGGACGGACCTTCTGTGGTTTCAGGAACAACGGGTGAGCTCCAAATCGAACTTTGAAGGCGAGCCGAGACATGGCCCACGACCTGGAGAAGGACCCGATCCTGCGGCGCCCGAGCACGAGCCGCCGCCAGCTCGGCATCCTGCCCGTCGCGCTGATCACGTATTTCAACGTGAGCGGTGGGCCCTGGGGCAGCGAACCCATCATCGCCAGTTGTGGGCCGCTCATCGGCATCCTCGCAGTGTCCATTTTCCCGTGGGTGTGGTGCATGCCACTGGCGTTGGTTTATGCCGAACTCTTCAGCGCCTTTCCCACGGACTCGAGCTTTTGTACGTGGGTTGGCATGGCCTTTGGCCGCCCCATGGGCTTTCATGTCGGCTTCTGGTCGTGGGTCGCCGGTGTCATCGACAATGCCATCTACCCCTGCTTGATCGTTGACTCGCTGTACAATCTGCTTCAAGGCGACATTGACGGGGCTGGTGACGACAACTTGTCGTTCACGACAAAGTTTGCCGCTCGCGTCGCGATTGCCGTACTCTTCATGATTCCGACTCTGACGAGCATCAAGATGGTTGGCAACACCATGTTGTTCCTCGCGATCATCGTGGCAATGCCCTTCGTCGTCATGGTGTTCGTCGCCATCCCGCAGATCGAGCCGTCCAACTGGCTGGTCGTGTCTGACAACGTACGCAGTCCTCGGTCGGCGTCTTCATCCGACCGTCTTTCGTAGCGCAACTGGACCCAGCTCATCAGCGTTCTCTACTGGAACTACAGCGGCTTCGATGCCGCGGGCGCGTACGCGGGCGAGATCCAAGATCCGAAGCGCACGTACCCCAAGGCCATGATGCTCACTGTCGTGCTCATCGCCTTCACATACATCATCCCGTTCATCGCTATCTCGGGCGCCGACAAGCCGCACTACACGACCTGGACGGACGGCTCGTACTCGCAGATCGCCCAAGGCATTGGCGGTAATCTCGCCGCCGCTGGCTGCGCTCACCTCGTTGCCTAGGCGTCTGGCTGTGTGTGTGGATCCTCATCTCCAACTTCTTTGGCAACCTCGGCTTGTACATCGCCGAGATGACCAAGGACGGCTTCCAGCTCGCAGGCATGGCGGACTCTGGCCTTGCTCCGTCATACTTCGCCGTGTACGTGGCCCGTCATCGGTGGCGCGAGGCGCTCACATGTGTACAGGCGCCACGGACCGAACGGTGTGCCTCGCCGCAGTATCTTCCTCTCCTTCTCGATCATCGTGGTCATGTGTCTCTTCGACTTTGAGACGATTCTGGGCGTGGACAACTTCCTCAATGCGCTCGCGTCCGTGGTCGAGATCTGCGCCGCTGTCCGCATGCGCTATACGCACCCTGAGATCGACCGCCCGTACAAAGGTAGAGACGCTGCCGCCTCGGAGGACTGACGCGGGTGTAGTGGCTCTCTCGGACCGTGCGCTGTCGTTCGCAATGGTTCTGCCGCTGTGCGTTGGGTGCTATGTTGTGTGGAACGAACTGCTCATCAACACAATGACGCTTGTACTCTGCTCCGTGACGCTGCTTATCGGCGTCGGCATGCAGCGCTTCCTCGAGCACGCGCACCCACACACGTTCATGCACGTCTAGCCCCCGCCGCGCCGTGGGATAGAGTGTTATTATGATCATATAGCGGTGTTGCAGTGTCTCAGTTGTCGGCCACATCCAGCAGTCCTACGAGATCTGCGAGCTCATCCTCGTCGAAGCCCGGAAGCGTCGGGCACGTGCCGGCGACCACTGGCGCCCGCCAAGCCGCCAGCGCCGCGGCGTCCTTGGTCACAACCACGACGCGGTTCACGTCTTGCTCCGAGGCGCGCAGCTCTAGGACGCCGCCGAAGACGCTCTGCAGCCGCGCCACGACGTCTGTGTACATGGCGCTCGCGCGGCACGACACATTGATGAGAAGCACGCCCGTCGCCGTGAGCGCTGCATGCATCGCCTGCGGACAATGAGCCAGTGGTGGTCGGTGGTCTGTACCTGCAGCGACGCCGGCGCGAGAAACGTCAAGGGTGGGCACGTGATGCCAGCAGTCTTCTCAGCAGCCGACTTGGCATCGACATCCAGCAAGATTGAGTCATACGACGCGGGGGCTACGGCTGACAGGTGAGGCGGCGCTGTACCGAAGGCGGCCTACCGGCGGCAGCGATTTCATCGAGACCATCGGCCGTGACCACACGCAGGTTGCTGTTGGTCTGCACGCCGAAGTAAGTGGTTGCGACCTCCACGACCGTCGGATCGAGTTCCACGGCTGTGAGCGCCACGTCGGGCATCGTCGCCTGCACGTAGCTTGCGAGTGCGCCGCCGCCGAGGCCCACAAGGAGCGCGCGGTGCTTGGCGGCCGGCGGGTGCAGTGCCAAGTGCACGCGGAGCAGTGCGGCCATGCTCTTGTGGTACTCGAAGGCCAAGTACGTCGGCTCAAACCGGAGACGGCTGGTGCCCTTTTTCTTCTTGGCCTTGAGCTGCTTGGCTGCGGCTGCGTGAGGGCTCGTGCATCTGGTGGAACGTACCCGTGAGCGGCGGCAGCAGCTGGATCTCGGTCTGGATCGTGTTGCTGTTGCTCAGGAACACGAGTCGGCGCAGGCCGTCGACCTCCTCAATGAAGTAGTCCCCGCTGAGCGCGCTCGTGCCTTGGGCAACGACGGCGCGGTGGCCGAGTCCTTCCTGCACAGTCATGTACGGAATCTTTTCGTCGCGGCCGAGGCTTGCGGGGCTCAGCTCCAGGATCTTGGGGTTGAGCTCGAGCTGGACGGCCTCAAGGCTTTCGAAGGTGTGGGTGCGGCCGAGCGCGACGATGAGGAAGCGCGCAAAGCCAGCGCCAGACGCGAGCTCGAGCGCGCCTTCGTCCGTGGCGAAGAGGTATTCGTGCTCGCGGCCTTGCGGCACAAGGAACACGCCGCAGGTGCCGTTCGGGCCTTGCGGCTGCACGTCCACGAGGCGAATCACGTACCGCGGCGTCGTGTTGAGGGCCGACGAGCCGGAGCTCATGAGCTCAATGACGCGCTGGCGGCCCGGCTGAATCTTGTTGAGCTCGAGCTGCGACATCGAGTACCACTGCGTCGCCTCAAGCTCATGGAGGAGCCACTGCTTGCGCTTGGCAGCGTCGGCATCCATGAAGAGTTTGCCGTTGTACTTGATCATGGGCGATGCCACCTTGGTGCACACGATGAAGAAGGGCACAAATGGCGACGGGTTCTTCGGGTCCTTTGGCACCTACAGGGTCGTGAGAGGAGAGGTCAAGGTCCCAGGCACTGACGTCGATGGCCGTGATCTTGTAGTTGGGGAACGTCTCGCAGAAGGTAGTGAGGAGGTGCTGGATGATGAAGTCTTGGGCCATCGTCACGCAGATGTAGGACCCGTTTACGGCGAGCGCGCGATCGATCTCCTGGAACATCTTGAGCGCGCTTGCGAGTACTACGTGAGATGAGAATCGGGGAGGTGGCGGTGTGCTTACCGGGAGCATCGTCGGTGGCCATGAGGGCGTCGAGGGCGCCCTTGTCCATGATGCAGTCGAAGCTTGCGTCGGTGTATGTCATGTTGGTCATATCCATGACGTCCCACTGCATCTTGGGGTGCTTCTGTCGCATTTCAGCAATGACAAGCTCGCTAAAGTCCATGGACGTCATGTGCTTGTAGCCGTCCTGCGCCCAGAGCGGACTCAAGTCCGAGTTACCGCAGCCGACAACAAGAATACGGTCTGTGGGCTTGACGAGCGTCTTGAGCACGGGGCGCATGTTGGCGTACTGGCCGTACCACTCAAAGGCCTTCTCCTCACGCTTGGTGAAGAACTCGTCCCAGTACTCTTTGCGAGCAAAGTCCGAGTGCGTGCGCGGAAGCAGCTCCATGTCGGGTGTCGTCATGAGGCAGCGATGGACGGTAGCCTATGCATTCTCCCTGTCATCCAACGATCGCCATGACCATGGCGCGCACCTTGAGGCAAATGCGATGAATGGCTCCGGTCAATATCCGGTCACGAACATCAACTGAACCGGTCCACCTGGACCGCTAACCTTTCGGTTCTTATCACTAACCGAACACAAAGAATTAACCGATTAACCGTGCTAAATTTATCTAAAGTGTATCCGGCGGTCAATTGGTTTTGTCAAATGCTATTTAAAATTTACCTCGGTTGAAGGACCTCATGGGATTGACAGGCATAGATCAGCTTGTGGTTTATGAGCTTGGTTCGAAAATATCGAGTGTAGGTTTGTATTGACCTGAGGGTGCAGATTAAATACAGTAGTGACGGACCGAAATTGACACAAGGAAAACTTGCCCCCACCTTCGCCGGCGCACCATGGACAACCGCGAGAACACGACGACCAACGCACCCCCGATAACCCCGCAGGTACTTTGACATGCGTTGCCGTGGCATCGCGGCTCATGGAGCCCAAGGAGACCAGCCCGAAGACCGGCATGTTTAAAAACGCGTTGCACAAGCTCTCGAAGAAGGAGAAGCCCGGCACGTCACATTTCCTTCAAGCCGCCTCGGCATCCACGGGCTTTTTCGGGCGTAAAAAGTCGGCCGGTGCAGGGCCTCCGTTTCCCGGGTCTGCGAAGGCCTCACCCTTCTGCAATGCCCAGCTGCCGCCAGTGTGGGCCACTCCACCGCCAATCCCCAAAGGCCTACCCGCGTCCGCGTCCCCCGCAAAGGATGCTGTGGCATCTGGTCCAGGTCCTCGCAACGCCGCAGGCAACCTGCGCTCGGACCAGTTTGCGGCGCTGCTCAAGAACGACAAAGACTCGGTGGATCTCGAGAAGCTGCGCGAGCTTAGCTGGGGCGGTGTCCCCGTCGAATTCCGACCGCTCGTTTGGAAACTGCTGTTAAGCTACGTTCCATCGAACAAGGACCGACGTGAGGCCATGTTGCAACGCAAGCGGGCCGAGTATGGCGAGCTCCTACGTCAATTCTACTACATCCCCGACACGGACCGCGGCATGAAGGAACAGGAAACGCTGCATCAGGTACGCCGTTGCTCCACCCCGCTCGTGTTCATCCCTGTACAGATCCTCATCGACATTCCGCGAACGAACCCAGGCGTACCCCTCTTCCAGCATCCCTCGATCCAAAAGGTCGGTCGAAGCCCCCGACCTCGACCACTGATTTACCACGTAGAGCATGGAGCGTGTTTTGTACATTTGGGCAGTCCGCCACCCAGCGTCGGGCTACGTGCAGGGCATCAACGACCTGCTCACGCCCTTCATCACTGTGTTTCTCTCGAGCTTCGTCGGTACGTAGAGTTTGCCGTCGGCTGTTCTCCTCACTCGCGCTACAGAGGACCCGGAGCGCAGCGACTTGGCCGGCGTCGCGGACGACGTGATCACGGAGGTTGAAGCCGACAGCTACTGGTGCCTGACCAAGCTGCTCGATGACATCCAAGACCACTACACGTTCTCGCAGCCGGGATTGCAACGCATGGTGCAGCGGATGGAAGATCTCGTTCGGCGCTGCGACGCCGACCTGTACACGCACATCGTGGAGAAGGAGGCGGTGCAGTTTGTGCAGTTTGCTTTCCGCTGGATGAATTGCCTGCTCATGCGCGAGCTCCCGCTGCATGCGATCGTGCGCCTCTGGGACACCTATTTATGCGAGGACAACGGCTTTGAGAACTTCCACGTGTACGTGTGCGCCGCGATCCTCATGACGTTCGGCGACGCGCTCAAGGAGATGGAGTTCCAAGACCTCGTGCTCTTCCTCCAGAGTCTGCCCACGAAGGATTGGGGCGAAGACGACATCGAGCCGCTCCTGAGCCGCGCCTTCATCTTGCAAACGTACTTCGCCGACGCCCCCCACCACATTCACCCGATTGCGCACAAATAGTTAAGTAGTACATGCCTCATGCTCCTCTTCTGCTGGTCATGGCGGCACCGACGCAGAATGATGGATGGAACGGCTGGGCGATGTAACTGCCATCTAAGATCTCGACGGTGGCGTATGGGCAGCTATCTCCAGGAGACGCTCCGCTGCAAGGGCGCTAAGATCTGCAGTCCGTTCGTGCGTGAGATCAATGGCAAGGAGGTCATCGGCTATGTGTCGAGCGGCACCGGCGAAGTCTTTGCGTACTCTGAGGGCAAGCACTCGGTGCTCGCGTACACGGGAGGGGAACCGTACGGCGCGGTGTTCGACTCGCATGGCAAGGTGCACATCGCCGACTGCGCACACGCCGCCATCCTCCGCGTCGACCTCGCCAACCATAGCCATCAACCCGGCATCGTCGTCAAGGTCTACGAGGAAAAGCCTTTCCGCGTAGGACAAGGGCTGATCCCGGCCCATTCATGCCGATGGTACTAGGGTCCAAGCAGCCTCGCGATCTCGCCCTCCAGTGTGACATACTTCACGGACAGCGGGCCCCTAGGGGAGACGACACTCGAGAGCCCTCGCGGCAGTGTCTTCTGCATCGCGGCCAACCCGAGCGGCGGCCAGATCCTCAAGCCGCTCGCTCTCGACTGCCTCGCGCATCCTTGCGCCGTGGCGGTCTCGCCCGACTCGAAGCTCGTGTACGCATCTATCGTGCGATCCCACCCACGAGCCTCGTAGTTACGTGGCCGAGATGATGCGCAATCGCGTGTTGCGCTTCGTACAGCGACCCGCAGGCATCTACCACATGTCGGTCTTCCATCAATTTGCCGGCGGCCTCGGTCCATCCTGCATCGCGTGTGACACGGCCGGACGCATCTATGTCGGCTCGTACGACATGGCAGGTTCGGTCCTCTCCACTTCAGCGTCGACACTGCGAGTAGGCGCCGAAGCTGCGAACGGACGCATCTACATCCTGACCCCTCAAGGCAACGTCGACCACGTGCTCGAGGTGCCCGGCCAAGAAGTCACGGGCCTCTGCGTCGAGTGCGTCTCCCTCGACCATGGGAAGTTCATGCATTGCCAGGGGCACGCACAAGATGTATGTGACCGAGGCGACAACCAATGCCTTGCACTGCATATCGCTCGACTCCATCTTCAAGGCGTAGCAAAGCCCTTCATGCACCTGCATGTGGATCTGATAATGCGAGTTGAGCTCCTGACCAGCACTAGCACAGCTTTGGACAATCACTCGGCCCGCCCGAGTGCCGGCAGCAAGCGCCAGGCGCAGGGCCGAAGGGGGCGCCCGCGATACCCGCGGTACCCGCAGTAGGCGTAGCTTTCTTGCTCGGGTACAGCAGCGCGTTCGTCGACTCTCGGCTCCTGGGGGCTTGGGGACTCGGTGCGCTTCGGGCGAGATAAGATCCGCTGTCAGAAAGGTTGCATGTATCCGGAGAATCCCATGGAGCATCCGGCAATCAGAAATAGACTAGCGATCATGGCCGCGGTGCGGTCGACCTCCTGGAGTCTCGTCGAGGAAGAGGAGGACGACGACGAGCTGCGGGAGGCGTTCCTGACGCCCGCGACGGCCGCAGCGCCCGCGCGCCCGCGTAACCCAGTGGTCGTGCTGCTGGAGGCTACACAGTCGCCTCGCCCCGTCGAGTTCAACGACGCACTGCAGCTCAAGAAGCGCAAGGTCCAGGACGACGTGCTCGTCAAGCCTGTGCCCAAGCGGGTGCACCCGCAACAGCCGTCCTGGCGGCCGGCGCTGCCCGCCGAAATCGACCAGGAGCCACCCCCCGCGTGCGGCTCGCCCTTGCCGACCAAATTCAGCCGCCTCGCGCTGGCTGGCGATCGCCCATAGCGACCCCGCGTGTAAATCCCCCGTTATTATTGTACACACCTCGTCCGTCGGTAGCTCTATTACTAATTACATGGCGGACACGTCCTTGAAGAGCACGACGATGGCTGTGACGTTGTCCCTTGAACCCTGGGTGCCAATGGCGTACTCGACAAGAGCCTACGACTGGTTGCCGCCCGCGTCCATCGGGGCCGCATCGGTACCTCGACAGTCCGTTGGACGTCGCCAAATTTGCGCAGTTGGGTCCTATGGATCCACGCCTTAGGCCACCCTCCATGCAACGCAACCCACTTGACGTAGTCGACAGCTTCCTGGTCTTCGAACACATCGAAGAGGCCGTCGCTTCCCATCAAAAGGAAGTCTTCCTGGTCTAAACCGGTGTGAGCCTAGCTGGCGCCCACACCATGCACCGGTGAGATCGGACGTTGTGACCTCGGGCGTTGCGATCACAAGCGGGCCCTTGAGAATCTCGTTCGGGTTCACAACGGGCTGCTCAACGCCAAACTCGTCCTCTAGTCGCTACACGCCGGTGAGCCCAGGCCGCCGCAAGCACTCGGACGAGGTTCGACTGGCTGCCGTACGTATCGTATGTCTTGAACTCGCAGTCGCCGAAGGCTCGAGAGACGGCCAGCTCCCCCATGATGCGCCTACGCGACGTCAGCTCCTTGAGGGGAAGTCGGCACAAGACCCGTGAATGATAAAGCCACCCGTGTCGCGGATCCGCTGCGCTTCGTCTGGTCTACCGACGCGATGCCGCCTGGTTCCGCACCACGCGTTACCGTGAGGGTTTATGGTCGTTCGAGAGCCGGACCGCGATGCCATTGCGGCTGAGAACCGTGCGCGAGTCGCCGACATTCGCCACGTACATGCGGCTCCCTGCGATGAATACTGTCGTCGCGGTGCTGCCGGCCTGTGGTCGCTCCGACTCCTGCAGCAGTTATGAACCTGACGACAATCAGCACCCAACACACCCGTAGAAACGCCGCGTCCGTCTGTTCGAAGGCGGCTGTGAGGCTCTCGACCACAAGCTTGTCGATGTGGGCAACGGTCGTCAGCTCTGTCTCCGCGGACCGCGACTACGGCAACGCTTAGGGCGGCGTCGCCGGACGCGGCGCACCTGCAGCTCGCTGATGATGTATTTGTGCAGCTGGTCGTGCAGGTAGTGCGATGCCTCGAGGCCGCCTACACTTGGTGAGCCCGGTTTATGCCCGGCGGGTACCGTGGCCGTCAAAGACGCCAAAGAACGACTGCGGTGTGAACCCAGCTTTGGCCAACGCGCTTACGTTCATGTCCTACGTCTTGTGAGCGGTGCACGCCCTTAGTTCGCATCGACCTGGATAAACGAGTGGGCGTCCTCCATGTGCTTGCGGTAGCCCATGTTGTCGCTGACGCCGTAGTCGAAGCTACGCAGGAATCCATACGCCGCCACGTCCAAGGGACCATCCGCACCGATTCACCGAGAGGCATGTTTGCGACACGAGGATATGGTCGCCAATTTCGAGCCGGTATGGATCCGCGTAGGCGCCGCAAAGTTTCATGAAGGTGCCATTTGTTGATCCGACGTCGTGTACGTAAAAGCGGCCGTCCGACGGGTCGCACCAAATGGCTGCGTGTCGTCGCGAGAGCTCGCCGTCGCCTGTGGTGCGTCAGACGGGCGACGAGGACGGCTGAAGGTACCTGTGTGAATCGTATTGTCCGCTGACCGACCGATGGTCGCGCCGCTGCCGTCGATGTCGTAGATGTTGCCCATGAGTTTGCCCGAGAGGACGCGCAGGCGCAAGCTGGCTGCAGAGACAGCAGTGACTTCAAAGTCTGACTTGCCAGCGCGAAAGTGGCAGCCAAGCGAGAGGGGCCACTGCGTCATGGAGCTTACGTCGTCGGGGATCATGGGGCTCAGCCGTACGTAGGTGGCGTTGGCTCCACCTCCGCCGTTGGTGATGTAGTAACCGGCCCCGTGGACTGGGTGCATGGAATACTTGACGATGGCATGGTTGATCTCGAGTATATACTTGTCGGCAGGGATGCCCACGACGTTGGTGGGTTTACGGCCGATGCCGCAGCCAGCGGGGTCTTGTGTTACAACAAACGACGTCCGAACGTCTTCATCGGTGTGGATGGTCATCTTGAGAACGAGGTTGTGGTTCATGCACGTCTTTGCTAGGTTGAAAGAATCCTTGCCATCGCTATCCGAGTCGCTCGGCCTAGGAAAGCGTGAGATGAAGACGACTCATTCCAGGCAGCGGACCGAGAGATGCGCGAGAGCCCAGAATGGCGTCGAGGGATAAACTGAGGTCGCTTTGGGCCCGAGGAAGGTGCTACAGCGTCTAAGCTGCTGTTGGGAACACGAATCAAATCTACCTCGCGGCTGGAGCTTAATGGTCGATGACCGGCGCTTCTTCATGTCAGCGTCGATTGGGATCGCAACTACCAAGGTGACGTAAGTGGCTACGAGTAAAGCCAGGGCATACTGAGGGTTTCTGGTGGCGGTGCCACGACGCCGAGCACAGGGTCCAGCTCGAGAGCGCACGAAGCCGGCGGCGGCGGAACGTCGGCAGCCATGGACGACGCATTGGCACCGGCGGACATGGCTTGGTGATCTCGTTTCCGATGAAATTTTAAAACCGTCGTCTTTACCACGCATACGGAAATCAAGACACGGCTGAAATTTTGCCAAAAAATGACCCGACAGCTGGCTGCCCGTAGAAGTGCTGCCACCATATCTTTCGCCGTGGATCCGCCCGCGGAGCAGATGGACGGCGGTCTCCTCCCAGCCATGCAACTGCGATGGCGGCCCTCGACAACTGCGGAAAGCACTGCGCGACACTCATGGCACCTCTGAACAACGGCCCGCAACCGAACTTCCTTGAGCCCACGACCAGCGCCGTGCGGTGATCCATTATGCGTGCGGGTGACTAGCCGGGAAGCCCTCCGGCAAGCGCTCTGTATTGCGTGGCTTACGCTTTGAGTGGCACCGCATCGGTGTCCACAAGCGTCACACCTTGGTCATTTGCATGTATCTGGGGCCAGTGAGTGAGTTCGTCACCATCTCCAACCTCGCGACGCGGCGGATATTTGCGCTGTCCGTGTCTCATGGCGCCAAGTCCTGGGTGCAGCTTCAGGACCGGTGGAATCCTTGATTCTCGACGAAGGTACTTATGATGGAGGGTGGTAGTCGTAGCAGGTCTCGATAGCGCACAGCAGACATACGTGTCTAAGTTAAACTCTAGTACATGTACGCTCTCTAAGACGTGGAGAGACCAAACTCTTGAGCACTTTGCATCTGAGCAAGCGGCTTTCAATCGACTTCCCAAAGATCCCACACACGAGAGCACGTCTGCGCTGTGCTAGTACCTGGGAGTGCCTTCCTGCGTTCGAACGTTAACCAGCGCATTGGTTTCTCTGATGCAAGTGGCGGTGACCACGGCCATGGCCCAGTTGCCGCAACTCGACATCTTGCTTCTCGGATAGAAGTACAAATGGAGGCGCCTTACGGTTCGATCCTCAGGGCCCTGGTTACAGCGATTGCGTGCGCTGCAGCCGACAATCGCGGGCAGCTCGCTGCAGATGCATCTTTTTCGACGCATGCATCCAGGCTTGAGTCCGGGCAGAGCGCGATGGCTAAGTAGCCCAAAGGTAGTCATCACGAAGGACGCCCATGCCAAC
>JNBR01000077.1:33074-57422 GCA_002081595.1 Achlya hypogyna | reverse complement strand
CACGCTTCGCGCGGCAGAACAACAGGACACGGTGACTTTCAATGGTTTATGGACTATGTACGATGTATTTCAATGCTTTAGAAACGACAATGTGTTTCGCTTCTTGGCCTGGAAGATTCCTTCGAGGGAAAGGCGCATCTTGTCGGTCCGATTCTCGTCCATCTCGCACTGGAGGATCCAGAAGTCGGACTCGACGAACGTGGTGTTGGGAAAGACAGTTGCCAGTCCACAGCAAAATGAGCAAAGGCGACACCAGCGACCAGACGTCACATCCCAGGCCTCGTCAAAGGTGGTCGATAGGTCGTGCTTGTCGATGGCGGCCTTTAAGAATGCATCACCACCGTTGTAGGCGGCGTAGAGCTCACGTTGGTCGGCCTCGATATTGTCGATGTCTTTGTCCGACCAGATGCTCGAGATGCGATCACGGCACAGGTCGAGCACGTGCTCCGGTTCTTGCGCTTGCGGGTCGACCCGAGGCCGACCTCGACCTTGTCCCGGCCCTCGAAGGCGCAGAAGTTACACCGAACGGTCTGATCCCCGCTAGGTCCAGTCGAGACGAGCTCCAGATCGTACTCGAGGGCGTGCTTTGGCTGGAAAGGGGACGGCGCCATGGCTGCACGGTCTGTAGTCAGCTCGAAAAAAACATAATTTCTGCCCGCCACAATTTTTAAATAGGTGCACATGCAGGTCGATTTTAAGAAAGTGCCTCTTTTCACAAGGCCTGATCTTCTTGCACATTGTGCACGCCCTTCGAGCCGAGGCGTGGACTCGGACTTTCATTGTACTTACAAGTGCCCTGACCGCCACCTCGCGCTGATAATGCACGCGTCTTCCCACAGAACACGAGAGTTCCACTTCCTTTTTAGTTATATCTCAATAGACTCAGTTTAACGGCAATAACCATCCCTCCACGTCAGATATATGTATCGTGATGTAACCATGTTAGTCTGCAATGCATGCCCCCGTATAGAGATATTATTGCAACATGTCTTCCTACTAATCGCAGAAAGCTTGTGAAACATATGGCACACTTTTATGTGGTGCAGTGTCTGGTACCAGTGCGGTTACTGGCCCCGTCGAGCTCTTTGACGTTGCATCAACTAATTGACGGACCGCATCTATCGAGTTGCGGCTTCACGTCATCTACGGTGCCTGCGAGTACCCTTCAGTCTCATTGTACTAATTGCGGCAAATATGGGCTCGCATCCAGATTCGTTTTTACGAGGTAATTAATGTGTATTTTTGTCGGGATTCGGCAAACCTTGTGGAAATGACCTCCAGTCTTGTCATTTACCATCACCCAAATACACTGTAACTTTGTCACCTGAGATACCGGTAGTGCAGACGGCATGTCACGCTCGTATCGTCCCCGCATGGTTCTTGCGACTTCGACTGAAGGATGAGAAGATCATCCCAGGTATGAAAATACTCAACTTGCCGAGAGATGACGAAATCTAACAATGAAATCAAGCCCATAGTCGTGTCAAGCGTTCTTTGACTCATTAACCAATTTGTCACTTCAATCAACAATGGCTTCCAATAACATCTACCACGGCCAGGCTGCCTTCGAGCCCTCGCTCGATGTCAAGCCCCATTCTTTTGATGCCAAGCCATTTGATGAAGATTATGACGTCGAGATCAAGGTGACGCACTGCGGTGTGTGCGGATCGGACTTGCACACCCTCACCGGGGGCTGGGGCGAAATCACGTACCCCATGGTGGTGGGTCATGAGATCATCGGGCACGTCGTGCGCATCGGGTCCAAGGTGGACTCCACAAAATACGCGATCGGCACGCGCGTTGGTGTCGGTGCTCAGTGCGGCAGCTGCCTCGACTGCAAGCAGTGCGATCGCCAGCGGGAGCAGCTTTGCTCGAAGTCAATCGGCACATACAACGGCAAGACGAAGGAGGGCTATACCACGCAGGGCGGCTATGCCGACTACTACCGCTGCCACGCCAACTTCGCTGTGCCAATCCCCGACGAGCTTCCTTCTGAGATTGCCGCGCCCATGATGTGCGCTGGCGTCACGACGTACTCGCCCCTTAAGACGCACGGCGCTGGCCCCGGCAAGAAGGTTGGTGTTCTCGGTGTCGGTGGTCTCGGCCACCTCGGCATACAGTGGGCAGTTGCCCTCGGCGCGGAGGTGACTGCTGTTTCCTCTTCCAACCGCAAGGAAAAGGAGTGCAAGGAAGTACTTGGTGCTCACCACTTTCTCAACTACAACGACGCCGAGGCTGCAGCAGCAGCGGCGCAGTCGCTCGATATTCTCTTGTGCACGTCGTACGGCGATGACACCAACTGGGGAGCCCTCTTTAACTTGGTCGCGACAGAAGGCAAGTTTGTTCTTGTTGGCCTGCCTGAGAAGCCTATCTCGTTTCACGCCTTTACCGTCGTGCCCCGCCAGATTGCGTTTGTCGGTTCGCTCATTGGATCGCCGGCGCAAATCGAGGAAATGCTTGCGTTCGCCGTGGAGAAGAAAGTGCGCTCGATTGTGCAGGTGATGCCAATGGTCGAGGCTGCTGCTGCGCTGCAAAAGGTGCACAACGGCGAAGCGCGATTTCGCATTGTCTTGGAAAACTAATTTCGTGTGAAATATAATATCGCTCGCTTTAACTTTGTTCGAGTCCATGCGTCTGGATACCGTTGTAGCCGCAGACAAGGCAAATTCGGATGGGCATGGGGTGGACAGCACTTTAAAATAGTCCGCCGTGCAACTATAGTCAGCTCCCTCAAACTAGTACATGTTTAATCCCAGCGCAGATTTGATATCATTTTAAACGCAATAGAGTCAGCGGGCCCATATTGTTTTTCAAACACCTTCGTTTATCTGAAAAAAGTTAAACAAGAATCACATAGATTGCTGGTAGGCACCGCAGGAAACAGCTAGTACTAATCATTTACACAAGTTTAATTATACAACAAGAGCAACAACAGCGCGATGACGGCTTAAGTGTGCCAAACCGTGCGCGAAATGCAGCAATTTGTTCCAGACTGATGACCTGCAAGTGGTGGCCACAGTGTGTGGAAGGATGTGGCACGACCATATATATCGACACACATGAACCGTCGAAAAGACATTTACGACGTTGCAAAATGTTTCGAGCGCATGCACGTGACGCCACCGACATTGCGAGCCCTCCTCATGGACTCCCTTTTTGCTTTATATCTACGCCCTTTGCATTTCCCACCGAACTTAATTATTTAAAACCAAATTTCGGGGTATCAATTTGATGGGGCTGACTGCAGAGGATTTTCGGAGTGTGGAGTTTGCCATTCGACTTTACTTTTTTCTCATCTTTTTAGTTTTAAAGAGGGCAAACCTTATACAACGTAGTTTTTCGGAAGCCTGTTAGGTAAAACTCTAAAGTCGTTTTCGCCGACTAAATATGGATAAATAGCCGATCGCCAGCAATAATTACGTACCATGGTTTACGTGACTGTGCGCACTGAAGATGGCGGCGAGGAGGGCGGCTCTAGCGGCTAGTGCTTCTTGAGCCAGCAGGGTCTCCATTTTCGCCCTACTTTATGGTGAAATGGCAGCAGTGCCCCCGTCGCCCCCCACCGCCTTTTTTCCCGCGATTTTGATAAGAGGAGGCGATCCGGCCCCTTTGTAGGTCTCGTGGCTTGTTGACTCGAGCTAAGCAGCAACCAAACTCGTCAGTGGCACTTACAGGGAACAAACGACTGAAAAACCAGGGAAATAGAGGAGCCTGACGTACTTTTTACACTTAACTTTAGTGATATAAAACGTACTTCGAAGTACTACCTAGTACGATGAACGGGCCTATTCTTAATTGAAGGTTATAATTAGACTATTTTGACGCAATTATTTATTACAATAATTCAATAAAAATTACAGGCGCTTCAATTTCCTGGGTTTTGACGTCGATCACGGCAGCCTTGGCACCCCATATGGCGATTTGAGTCAATCAGCCACGAGGGACTGTCAATTCACGAAGTGCTTGACAGTGCACGAGCATGGCGTCCAACAACATCTACCACGGCCAGGCTGCCTTCGAGCCCTCGCTCGATGTCAAGCCCCACTCGTTTGATGCCAAGCCATTTGATGAAGAGTACGACATCGAGATCAAGGTGACGCACTGCGGTATCTGCGGCTCGGACCTGCACACCATCACCGGGGGCTGGGGCGAAATCACGTACCCCATGGTGGTGGGTCATGAGATCATCGGGCACGTCGTTCGCATCGGCTCCAAGGTGGACTCCACAAAATACGCGATCGGCACGCGCGTCGGTGTCGGTGCTCAGTGCGGCAGCTGCCTCGACTGCAAGCAGTGCCACCGCCAGCGCGAGCAGCTCTGCGATGGCTGCATTTTTACCTACGACAGCGAAACGACGGGTGGCTACATTACACAGGGCGGCTATGCCGACTACTACCGGTGCCACGCCAACTTCGTTGTGCCGATTCCTGAAGGCTTAGCTTCGGAGGTCGCCGCACCAATGATGTGCGCTGGAGTCACGACCTATGCTCCGCTAAAGCAGCACGGCGCGGGGCCTGGTGTCAAGGTTGGCGTGCTGGGCATCGGTGGCCTCGGGCATCTTGGCATTCAGTGGGCTGTCGCCCTCGGTGCTGAGGTGACGGCGTTGTCACACAACAACAACAAAGAGCAATTGTGCAAGGATTTGCTCGGTGCCCACCACTTCCTTAACTACAAGGATCCCGGGGCAGCTACGGCGGCGCGTCAAGAATTCGACATTCTCCTTTGCACTTCGTACGGTGACGACACGGACTGGGGCGAACTCTTCGACCTGGTGGCGACCGAGGGCAAGTTTATCCTCGTTGGCCTACCAGAGAAGAAGATGGCCTTCCAAGCTTCCAAGGTGGTCGGGCGTCAGATCATGTTTGTCGGGTCGCTCATCGGATCACCGGCGCAGATCGAGGAAATGCTTGCGTTTGCTGTTGAGAAGAATGTGCGGTCGATCGTACAAGTGATGCCGATGGCTGAGGCCGCCACGGCGCTGCACATCGTGCGCAATGGCCAAGCGCGTTTCCGCATTGTCTTAGAAAATTAGGGGCAGATCGGTCTTCCCTTTCGTAACTCGGATCCAATCTGCACCATGATTTTTTGCTCCATGGCAATTTTGTGGTGCGAAGAGCTGCAATAACAGGATATTGCACTATGCCTTCCTTCATGATACTACGTAGTACATTGCCGTAAATGCAGCTGCACAACCTCACGACTTAAATATTACAAATTTGCTTTTGCAGGCCAAGTTTATCATGCTTCGAAGTGCATGGTGCCAAAGAAGCTTTTGATGAGCCGGGTTGTCTTGCAACCATTCGTTTCACAGGATGACAGTACTGACTTGGGACAGCTCATAAATGCCGTTTGAACTCGATGGAGAAAGGCGCCAAGCTGTTGCGTTCTTTGTTGGACGACGGCTCGTGTGTTCAGCGCCAGTTTGTGGCCCAGGTCAGTGTGGATGAAAACGTGCTTGAGAATCGGTGTCAATTGGCACAAGCGTCCGTTGCAGGTGCAAAAACCGTTTTCTAGGAGCCTTAATGCGAACCTGCGGAATTCGACAAAGGCTACAAACCGCCGACGAACAACGACAGCTTGGAAATCATTTTCAACGCGTACTTTGTAGTGCAATCGAAGGGCACTGTCGAGATGGGTTCCCACGATGGAGGTGCGCAAGGAGTTAAGCGACATGGACAGATCTATGCTCGAAACCTTTCGAAATTGTAGCAAAGGCTAATGGAAAATGGCCACTTGCGATGTCCTGGTACCTGCATGCACTCGTACGCCTCCGTTGGACATGCTGCTGAATTGTAGCCGTACAATTTTTTACTAGACAACTAACCTCACTACATATCCCACAGCTATGAAAACGAACAATTGTGCCGCGTTGTGCGTGGATGTTACGACAACAATCACAATCCAGTAGAAGCCTCTGCATATCAGCCAGTCCATTGGTGGTACTGTGTGCACTCGCTGATTGTTGGCAATGTATTCTATGCCAACTAACTGCGGAATCATACTCGAGCAAGGTCACGAGCCATATTTGACCCGAACCCAATGTTTGCTATGTTTGTGACCACCGTTGTTTGACAGTGAAGCCTTCGTTCGATTCACCTTTGGAGTGTGAGAATTGCACGAACAACTGCAACTGAGTGCAAAATCCAATTGTGTTTTGGATTGAAAACAATCCCACATACTGCGCCCCAAAGATGTTGCGTCGTACTGCCATATCCATGTCGTTCCAAATACAACTTCACATCGTCAATCCAATTCACATCAAATTTGGCGCTTATTAGTACATGGAACAACAGGCTTGTACATTGAGAGGCCAGCATTTGGGGGAAAATAATCAGACTTGATAAACAAAATATAACCAGAAAAAACAAATATTAAATGTTGTCAATGTCGAATCCGAATAGTTTACCTGGATACTTGAAGGATGTCGTCCGCATTACTTTATGGTGGGAAAGCCAATCCACCTTTGGCAAAGTGAGCGAAGGTATGGGAAAGACCGGTCTTCCCGCAGTGTGTAGGAGCGCCGGAGCTCAACGCGCCGTATCGCCATGACTCAAGCGCTTTGGGCCCGGTTGCACGGTTGCATGCACTGCTCCGACGCGTTGCTGCTGTAGCGTTGGAGCCAGCGTACATAGACCTGCTTTGCGGGTGCCGTGCGTGACGTTGTTGAGACGCTCGATCTTCGAGCGTGTTCTCTGCGCCCTTGGATGGCACGACGCCTATCCATCTCGACCTGGAGTCAACAACACATTCGATTACATCCGCGCCGTACGGCAGCAACGGCCCGTGTCGACATTGCCGCTTTGTTACGCGCCGTGCGTATCCACAACCTTGGCTGAACTCAGGAAGAGAGCAAGCAATATATGTTTCTGGTGTTAAATAAGGCTGGCGTCTCCCATCGACACAGCAGCCCTCTCATGGAGATATATGATCTAAATACACAACCGAAGGGTTTGGTGGCCTACTCGTAGTGGGCAGGATTGACAGCGACAGCGCCGAGGAAGCTCTTGAGCAGTTTGGAGACCTTGCAGCCTTCGGTTTCACAGCGCTGGATAATGCGCGGAGGGCACTTGGCCATGGTTTCTTGCATGCGCATGAGGAAGTCGTTGAGGAAGTAGACGCGATCCTGCACGACACTCTTCGAGTTCTTGGAGAGAAAGTTGGCGTTGGGAAACTCCGTCTCAAAGAGCGACTTGAGGAAGGACTCGAGAAGACACTTGCCGCCGCTGCAGCAGTTGCCCTCCTTGAGGTGGCGCAGCACAAACTTCTGCAGCTGCACGAAGGCCGAGTACCGGCGGTAAATCACGATCGACTCGTCATCGATCGACAGCTGCACCTTGATGGCGTACTCGGTGTGGCCGCCCTCGCGGCGGGCGTCAATGACGGAGCTGCGGAGCGTGGCGAGGGACATGGTGGCGACGGGGGCAATCGGGAAATGGCCACCGAGGTTGAAGCGCTCGAGCATCAGATGCGCGCTGGCGCCAGCCTGTTACAGCCACGGTGTCGTGAGATCCGCGCTTCGAACTTCGACTTCGAAAAAGGTCCCCCCTCGTGCGAGTGACAGGTCACCGCGACACGCCGGCGCATTGCAGCCAGCTGACGCCGCCATCCCCTCGGAATAGCGACATCTTCTAATTTTCCATAAGTACGGCGACCGCGGCCGCGTTTGACCCAAGGCCGGAACTCTCGCCGGGACCTCGGCAGGCCGGGGGGGATGGAAGCTTTCGACGAGCACCCCGGGCTTGGAGGCCCCTTTGGCTCGCTGCAGCGGGCGCCGACCTCGGGGGCGCGAAGTTCGTAGTTACCCAGTGACACTGAAGGTTCGCATGACGCGTGCCGAGTCGCGCGGTCGTGCCATAACGCGTTATAACTGTATGTATTTGGTTGGATTCTCAGGTTATAACCGGCTACTTGAAGAGGCATCGCGGATGGGTGGATTGAGTTGCCATGGAGGCGATGGCAGCAACGACGCGGCTCCGCGCTGGCCTCAGGCCGCGCCCCCGCGGCAAGCGCAGGGCAGGCGCTGGGCCATGTTCCGGCGAGTGATAGCCACCTGGCGTTTACAGGCGGGGCGGAGTGTGTGTCATGCCATTCCACTCTCGGAACAGAGGATCGACGTCGCGCTGGGACGCGCCCCCAGGCGGGCTGACCGAAGGTTCTCAGTTCCCTCGTGGCTGTGGCCGTCGACCCGGCGACATTGCGCCCGACATTGTTGCCTGGCCGTCGGCGCTGCCAGGCCGACCTCGGGCTGACTGACGCCACCGCCACGTGGTTTGTCACATGTGCTCGTAAGAATGGCTGCTGGCGTGTGTAGGTCGCTCCACGGGTACTGACGTCAGCGCTCAGTTCTTGAGGCCTGTTCATTGACCGGCGACAGGCGGCCACGGATGAGTGGGCCGGGTTTTCTTGTCCCCCTTCGCAGTGAGACGCCAGCAGACGGCACCACCGGTGGACGTGCTACCACCTGGCGGCCTTGCGGTCGCCGTCGTCTCGCTCTTTCGCCGTGTCGTCCGTTGCGTCAACCGACTTCGTCCCACCGACCACCTGGAGGCGGCTGAACCCTGCGGCGCCGGCGGAGACCGCGGCACCGGCTGCGCAGAGCAAATTTTGGCTTTGGCAAATTTTGGTCGTCCTGCCCCTGCAGGGCCGCGCTTGGGCCCGCCTGGCGTGCTTTGTAGCCGCTAGGAGACGCCGCCTTGGTTGGCACACGGCCACCGAAAGCAGCAGCAAACATACACACGTGGATGAATTAAAGCACTATGCGGGGTTTGCGATCACAGCGTAAAACGTCTTGGCGAACTCGTCTTCGCTCACGATGCCGTCCTCATTGCTGTCGAGGTATTGCATGAGTTCAAAGGCCTGCTGCTCCGACAGCACGACGTCGTCGTCGTCCTCGCTGCCAACGCCACTCGCTTCGAAGTGGCTCGCTGAGTTGCGCGCGAGCCGCGAAGGTGACGCCAGCGACGACAGTGACGACGACAGCGGCACCGAGAGCGACGTCGCCATTGGCACTGATGAAGACAGCGATGACACCGGCACCGACTCCAGGTACCCGAGTACCCGCAGTGTCTCCTTGAAGTCGTCGAACGTGATGCGTTGCTTTAGCGACCGGTCAAAGTACTCGAACGCGCGCTTCATGAGAGCACGGGATGCGAGCGTCGGGTCGGCGTCCTGCAGCACAGCGCCGAACACACGGGCGAGCATTTCGTGGCACCACGGGACGTCCATCTCGTTCGACACTTCGTAGAAGCGAAGAAACCTATGCCCACATAAGCCGTCGTTCAAGCCCCAAGCCCTACTCGTAGCAGTCGATCTTGTCGTGCGCGTCCAGTAGCACAAGCTGCGGTGCGTACAAAAGGAAGTGCACGGGCACGCCCAGCACGTCGGTGAGCGCTTGCTTCCACTGCAGGCGCGTTACGAACATGCGCCAGAACGGCTGCCCGCGGAAGTACTGGCGCAGTGCGTCGCACTTTTGGCCGATGAGCTCCTTGAGGCTCCAAAGGGTCTTGTCCTCGAAGGCCTTCGTCTGAGCCCGCCAGTTGCGGTGGCACGTGTACTTTTGCAGCGGCTGAGCATAAAACTGCACCACGTACGGCTTGAGCTCGTTTGTGACAACGACGAACGCGCCCTTGTTGGTCTGAAAACCGCAGTACGCGGATGCCGAGAAGACCGAGAGGATGAGCCCGTCGTGGCAAACAACGTAGCCCTCCTCGTGCGACTCGTGGGACCGAATGATCATCTGCAGTGAGTTGGTTTTGCAGAAGGCCTGCGTGACGTCCGGGCCAAACTCGAAGCCGCAGCCGCGCTTCGACACCGTGATGCCGTCGTGCGGTTGCGGGTCGTTCCAGAGCATTTGGCAGAAGATTTCATCGTCGAGGAGGCCACTGGCTCCAGTGGGCGGTTCGCGGTCGATGTCGATGGCTTCGATATCCGCCAGCGTCACGTTGGGATTGTGCGGTACACCGCCGTGCACAATGAAGATGGCGTCCTGCACTAGAGTCGCTAGTGGCAGCCGGTTGAAAACTTGCTCGAACAGCGCAAAGAGTGCACCGCTGTCGCGGTACTTGCGCATGACCTCTTCCTCGAAGCCGAAAACGTGGTTGAGCATCGATGCTTCGTGGTTGCCGCGGTTCAGGAAGACATACGACGGGTACAGTAACTTGTATGCCAGCAGCGTCAAGATGACCTCGACGCCATGCAGGCCGCGGTCGACAAAGTCACCGTTGAACACATACCACACGTGCTTGCTGGGCACTCCTTTGCGATCGAAGATCGTCATGAGGTCTTCAAACTGCCCATGGAGGTCCCCAACAATGACCACCTGGACGCCATTCGGGATCGTGATTCGACTCATGACCTTGAGCGGCTGCTCCAGGATCTACGGGCTTCCGCGTCAATTGCCGTCGGGAGCTCAACTGGGCGTACGAGGTTCAGCAGCCGCGTCGCGTACACTTGGTGGAGCGGCAGACCGTTGCGGAAAGCATCAACGAGCTTGAGCACTTGGTTTTCCGTGAGCGGGAACGTCAAGTGCGCCCCGCGGTACGATGCCGGCACGACGTTGTCTGCCAAACCACTCAGCCAGCTCCATGCTGTCTGCACGTACCGGACTGGAGCTGATTCTGCAGTTCGGCGGTCTGGTCCCACGAGTTGCTCCACGACGGCGTGAGCGACTGCAGCTCGTTAACGCTGATGGACGTCTTGAGGATCTTGACCTAAAGGGCAAAGTGAGCAACGGCAATGTCGTCGCCACGTTGCCGTTTGAACAGCGCGCTGCTCTTCGAGTGTTTCGAGAAGGCTCCACGTATGGAAGTGCAGCTGTGTTCGGAAGAGGCGGTACGCCAAGTACGACTTGAGCCGACATTTGATGCGGTTCGCTGCAAGAATCATCTCCGAGTATCGCTCCACGTAACGAATGTGCACGCGCTGGATCGTTTGCCGTGCGGGGATCGACACATGAACCATGACGGCGTCCGACGAGCCTTGAACAATGGTTCCGACGCGGATGCCGTATACGAGGACCTTGGTGCCGGGCAGGAATGGCTCGGGTAGAGGATCGCAATCGCAGCACACACGAACCGGGTCGGTGTATCCGAGAAGCGGTAGACGCGGCGTAAAGTGTGAACACTGGTAGCAGACGCACGTTCCACACTTGCTACAGAGGTCACGTGAGCTTCGAGAGGGGACGATGGACGTACCGGCAATGGTGCGGTCGAAAGAAGGTGGTAAAGGTTCCATGGCAGATCTGGCAATGCTTGCTGTTGGGTACCCACACGGGGCGCATGGCAATGCGGAAGGCCTTGACCCACATGTCGTAGTGTGAGTGGCTCGAAGCCTGCAGTTTCCATGATGTGAGGGTCCCGTTCGTGGCGAAACCCGTGACGAGGATTTCGCGAGTCCGGCGAACACAACGCATCTCCGAGTTGAGCGACGACGTCGTTTGGTTTAGCGACGTGAGGTCGAGGCCGGAGCCCGAGATCTCAAACTCGGACGCGCAGAGCGACGGATGCAGGAGCATGACGCCCCGTAGGTTGCGCGTCGTTAGCTGGTTGGTGAGCGTTAACTTGTTCTTGGGGATATGCACGACCACGTCTCCCATGTCGTTGATGGTTTGCTTGACAGGTATCTCGTAGTACTTGAGAAAGCCGTTCGAGTCCAAGACAAAGTAGCGAAAATGGGCGTAGTCGCCCTTCTTGATGAGCGGTCCCTCTGCCAAGTAGACCACCAGCGGACTCGTGGCGCAGAGGTCGACGCCCAGGCAGCAGCGACAGACACCGTTGACCAGGGCAAGCATTGAATCGGCGTTGTCGGGCGTCGGTTCTCGGCTGGGACTGCTGCTGTACCGAAGCATCTCTGTCTCACAGCGTTGAAGTCGATGGGGCAATGCGCCTCTGCAACTCGATGCGCTCCGCCTTCAACCTTTCAAACTTTATCTATGGCCACCTAGTGGACTAAATCCACGCAATTCTGCGACCTTTCCTGGCGACTGCTGCGACGATGCAAGCCAGCCGCAGGTGACAACTGCCATTCAACTCTGCCACCAAGTCCCCGACCAAAAAGATCCCCAAGCTTCGAACCCCGTCACTCCCATGCAAATACCAGCAGCATCCACCACCGTCCAGACTGGATCGCAACTCGTCCGCTTGCCGCTCGTTGCAGTCATACCGTTTGCAACCGTAACCTCCTTGTCGCGTGCACCGTATCTTGTGGGCAGGTGCGCTTGAACGGGTATGCCTAGAGTTGCGTCCATTCAGCCTCAAGGTGACAGACCAAGACCGGAATGTCGACAGCCTGCTAACGTGGGACGAGAACTAGCGGCCCTCGACGCCACGGAGCCCAGCGAAAAGTGCAATTCTATGACGCGTCCAACGGCGCAGAGTTGGGTGCCGCGCCTTTCGAGCGCTTTGGCGCCTTCGCACCTGAATCAACCAAAGTGAGCTTCGGATTCGTTGGCGCTTTTGCCCTGGCAGTCGTGACAAGCCTAGGCTTTAGCTTAGCCCGCCATCACATCGTCGCCGCAAGGACATGCATTCGTGGCGACGCCGTCGCAATTCGCGAAGAGACGACCTGCAGAGCCTAGGCCGAGCGACATTGCTCCTATAAATAAAATACACGACGCTTCCAAACATGAAAACTTAATAAAAAGAGACTAGGTGTATATCACTTGGTCACCTAGGTCGGAACTGATATTCAGACGCTAGGCACGATTTGGCGGGTTCACTGGCATCGGCATTGATTGGTCTTGGCCAAGATCGCAGCGGCATCCAAAATAGCTGCTTCGGGAGCTTGGCAATGAGAGCTACTCATAAGCGCATTTCCCTCGTTCGCACCTCTACCATGTCCCGCCCTAGCGCCCAGCAGTCGCAGAACCTCAACAACTTCATTGGCGAGCGCTCGAGCACGCGCCTGGCTAAGCCCCCGGGTGGTGGCTCCACCGTCGGGTCTCTCATTTTTGGCGGCAGCGATGCCGGCAACGTTTCGTCGTCGTACATGGACGACCGCAAGGGACGCCGCGGCTCATCCGGTCGCCCCGAGCAGCTTGGGTCACAAGTGTTTTCGACCAATGAAGCCCTCGTCCGGAGCAGCAACAACGGCGCCGACAAGGAGTCGGTCAAGTACCAACTTCAGCAGCAGCAGTACATGCAGCAGCAAATGGATCGCCGCAGCAGCAACCAGAGCCAAACGGCGAGCGACATCTTCCTCCAGAACGCGCCGTCTAATATCACGGGGGAGCGCCGGACACGTCGCATGTACAACGGTGGGCAATCTTCCGGTTTCCAGCTCTCGTAGAATCGCATCCCGTTGACAGTAAATGCTAGGCCCATGAACATTAATCTAATTTGATTTGAAAATGACCATGGTTTTGTCCGGATACAGAGTACGTGGCAAAATGGGAGAGAAGGGCATCGCGAAAGGTCGAGTCATTTCACAAGCATGGCCCCGCGGCAGCAAGACGACGGGGTGCCCGTAGACGCCGATGGCAAGCCCTCGGGGCCAGAGCTTGCGCAGAGCACCGTCATGGACCTGGCGGCGCCGCGCCATTGGCAGTGGTTTGGCATCGGTGCCCGAGCCCACACCGTTTCCTTTCTTGACGGCAGTATGCTGCGCGACGAGCACCTCCACCAACTAGCCGACGTGCCTGTACTAGAGTTCCGTCAATGCGACTTCATTACGACCTCTGCACCTTTGACCCACAGCCTATCTGTCGCCTTCGTTTCATGCGACCAGCTAACCGAGGTCTGCGGTCTCCACTCTGCTACGACGCTAGAAATCTCAGGATGCCGGTAGTAGCCATGTCTTCATCTCACTTGTTGAGCGAACTATTGCCGTAGGCAAGTGACTGGCGTTAAGGACCTGCCCGCCCTCTCAACGCTCACCCTCGGCACGACGCGTGTACCGCATTGGTCCCTGCCTCCCCGCGTCGAGGCCTTAACGGCAACCCTTGCCGTCTTCACATCGTGGATGGCAGCCTCTCCCGTGGGGCTCTTTTTCTCTTCTTTGCATCTTAAGGCGTGCTATGACGCGGTACCAGCAACGACCATTGTCCACGCCGCCGAAGTGCAGCTCTCGTCTTGCGAGGCGGCGTCGCGCCTCGATGCCTTCATGTATGCGTCCTCGCTGCACCTCTCTCGATCGCGTGCACTTGAATCCTCGGCGTTCGATGTCTTTCGCATCCTACAGTCTGTGCGTCTTCAAGCCTCGACGTGCCTCACTGACGTGACGGCGTTTACAGCATGCCGCAACGTCCACCTTTCCCTGTGCGTCAACCTTCGCGACGTGGCTGCCCTTGGCCACTGTCTCTCCGTACGCCCGTATATTTGTCGCGGCTACATCGGGATCCCGTAGGTTGAACTGTCCTGTTGCCCGCAAATCGAAGACGTCGCGGCCCTAAGTACCGTGCACGACTTAACCCTTCACCGATGTGCCGACGTCGCGTCGCTCGACGGGCTCACCGCCAACCACGCGCTGCGCGTCTCTGAATGCTACCGTGTTACGCACGTCGGTCACTTGCGAACCCTGCACACTCTGGAGCTCCTGCGATGTCATCGCGTCGTCGACGCCAACTTGCTTGCGGAAGGAACGCCCCACGCGCTGACGCTTAGCGGCTGCAACATGACGCACGTCGATGCGTTTGCGGGTCATCCAACGCTGCACACGATGGACGTAAGTAACAACCACGAGCTCGCTGACGTCGCGGCATTGGACTTCGTGCACACGCTCCGCGCCGACCGAACAGGAGTCGCCAACTTGCAGCGCCTTGGCCACCTCCACACGCTCAGCCTCTCGGGCTGCGACTGGGTCACCGACGTGAGCGCTCTGGGCAATGTCCACACGCTCGATCTGTCGCATTGCATGCAGCTCATGGACGTCACCGCCTTGCGCCGAGTACACACGCTGTCCCTTGCAGGCACGAACATTCGCCGGGTTGAGTGTCTCGATCTTGTCCATACGCTTAACCTTGCCGGCTGCCACGGGATCGACGATGACGGTGTGAACGCTCTCAAGTTCGTCCACAGCCTCTGCCTTGACGGGTGCTATCAGCTCACGTCTGTGGCCGGTCTTCGCTTCGTGCACACATTGAGTCTTGCCAACTGCACGGGCCTCACAGACGTGTCAATGCTCGGCCACGTACACACGCTGGACCTCACGGGCTGCATCAATGTTCAGGACTTTGCTGTAGAACAGACTACATAACCATTCAATTCGTTGGCACCAAACTTTATATGGCTCGCTTTAAGTGCACAAGAACTAGTTCGTCTTGGTTCGGGCCTTCATCTTCTCGTTAAAATCGAATTCAGCTACGCTCGCGGCGGCAGACGCAAGCTGGGCGACGTTGATGATGTTCTTCATGACGCAGGCGGGGAGGCAGCCATAAAAGGCGATCTATCGCACGAGGTTAGACAATGCCAGAGACTTACAACAGGCCGCACCGAGGAGAGGGGCACGCCTGCAACAGCGAGCGTCGGCTCGAAGCTCAGGACGTAGAGAAGGATGTAGAAGAACTCGGCGCCGACGCAGCAGTAGCCGAAGAGCGGGTAGCACCCATAGTAGACGCGCAGAAGGAAGTTCTTCTTTGACTCGATCGACTTATGGTGGCCACGCGACGAGTACATGTGGTACCAGTGGCTCGAAAAGTCGAGAACGAGCAAAAAAAGGAAGGCAAGCTTGTACGACGGGTACAAATGCGAGAGGATCACTAGGAGGCCAGCCGTAGAGCAGCTATACATAGTCATAAGCGCTTTGAGCAATGCATTGATCGACGTACCGGTCCGTGACCATGTCGAGGACGGCGCCGAATGTTGAGCATTGGTTGAACCAGCGGGCAAAGAAACCATCGAAGTAATCGCAGATGAAGCTGAAGGCGTAGCAGATAATGCTGGTCTTCCAGTCCGTCTCGGCCACGTAGAAGCTGTAGCCCGTAAGGAAGACGCGCAGGTACCCGATGAGGTTCGGGATGTAGAAGTAGACCTCCGACTTGTCGGCCATGACTGTTGACTTGACGCAGACCGTGAAAAAGGGCGACTGCAGTCACACCTGAGCTCTGGAATTTCAACCAATGGCCTTTCTTCATATATATATTTTTAACCAATGGCCTTGCGGATCCCCCAGAGCCAATCTGAGGTTTTTCCCACCGTGTTGACGAGAAGTCGCATGAGCCATGAACAACTCGCGTCTTTGCTTCAGATAGCAACGCAGCACGCGTCGTCGGCAGAGCTGCAGTCGATTCAATAGACCTGATCTCACTCGGATACTCGAATGCAATTCACTAAACCAGTGTCAGCGTTTGACGGCATCTGCTACCTTTTCTAGCAGCGGCAACTCGCCCGAATTGTTGGCTAGGTGCGGTAAATACCAGTACTGCACTCGACTTTCCTAACATAGCTGGATCGAAAGACGCCGCGACGAGCACCTTGCTG
Organism: Achlya hypogyna; assembly: GCA_002081595.1. NCBI lineage: Eukaryota > Oomycota > Saprolegniomycetes > Saprolegniales > Achlyaceae > Achlya > Achlya hypogyna. Next base: position 41,010 of record JNBR01000077.1, on the reverse strand, counting down.
CAGGCCACGCCTTTGAAAGGTATGCATGTCACCACGACGCTAAAGTGATAAGTCCAGCCAGCTCTACGAGAAGGTCGAAACGAAATGGCGTTGGGTATTTATAACTACAATGCAGCAGCGCTCGGCCAAGAAGGAGCCGCGAAAGCCAACGGGCCCGATCAAATCTCGGCGCAAGGTCGTCGTTGACGTTTCCCTCTGCCGATATGCCATCATTAAACGGTGTCTTAAAGCCAGGGGTACAGCTTGTCACCTCCAGCACCTTGTCGACGGCAATCTATAGGTTTCAAGCTCGTGCGCGACAAAGGCGCAAATGCCGAGTGGGACATCTGGTGGTCGGACCGCGGCGAGTTGCTCAAGGACGCGCGGAGGCTGCACCCTTTCCAAAAGGTCAACCACTTTCCGTCCATGGAGGACATTTGCCGCAAAGATTTCCTCGCCAACCACCTGTATATGATGCCCGCGGTTGCAACGCTGACCGATCGGCTAGGAATGCCTTGCGCAAGTGCCTTCCCGAAGACTACGATTACTTTCCGCGGTCTTACCTGATGCCTGCCGACCGTCTGGAGCTTCAAACTGCCATGGACCGCGATGTGCGCAGTGCTACGTACATTGTCAAGGTGCCTACCTAGCTGATGTCACCGACGCCTCATGGGATGTTGTAGCCGCGCACGCTGTGTCAGGGCAAGGGTATAAAGCTCGTGCAGAGCTTCAACAAGGTGCCCCTCACCGAGCCCTGCGTTGTGCAGCGCTACGTGCACAATCCACTGCTCCTTGACGGGTTTAAATTTGACTTGCGCATCTACGTCCTCGTGCTCAGTGTCGACCCCTTGCGCGTTCATATCTTTCGGAATGGCCTCGCGCGCTTGTGCACAACGCCCTTTGAACGCCCCACAAAGAAGAACCTGCACCTGCCTCGCATGCATTTGACCAAGTTTGTTGCATGTTTGGTGGTCGCTCATTACCGCCGGTAGCTACGCAATCAACAAGAAGGCCAAAGATTTTATCAAGTCCTCGGACGAAACGAAAGGCAGCAAGCGCAGCCTCGCGTTCGTGATGCGCTTCCTCCAGAGCCGAGGTCTCGACCCCAATGTCGTCTGGGCCGAAGTGTGCGACATCATTCTAAAGACGCTGCTCGCCGTGCAGCCGCGGCTGCAGTCCAGCTATCGAAGCTTTTTTGGGGTGGACGCCGCCAAAGGCCGAACGGAGTGGGGGGCAGCCGCCTTTGAAATCCTAGGGTTCGACGTCATGCTCGATGACCAGGTGCCTCGAACGAACTCTGTGAGCTCAGGCAAGAGGTAGGGCAAGGCATGGCTCTTTGAGGTGAACCACGCTCCGAGCTTCGCCGGTTTGTGCCTCGCCGCTGTGCGAAGCGTCAACGACGTGCGTAGGCGAAGCGCAGCTGGACCGCGACATCAAGACGCCCCTCATCGACCAGGCGTTGGACTTGCTCAATGTCACCAATAAGCGCAAGCGTACCTATTTAGCTGTGCGCCGCCGTTCCGATGCTCCGATCTCTGATTTCTGCGTCCTGTAGCGCAGCCGCAAGGCGTGGAAAGACCGGTTGTGGACGGCAACGGGCCCCAAACCGGTGGTGGCAAAGTCCGAAAAGGATGAGCCAGCAAATCTTGAAGTTGTCGACGACACAAATGACGGCAACCAAGAGGACGCCAACGAGGCCGAAGACGAAGACGACGAGGCAGTGGGCACAAGTCCAGTCTTGGCACGGCCATGGTCCACAAAGTCAAATCGCGTGCACCCAACGAACCAGCAGGACGAGTCTTCGGACTTCAGCAACGTGTACGAGCTCATTTACCCACCCCGGAGCCCGCGGCTGCAAGCAAAGTACAATGAAATCCTTGCTGCTGCCGAGACGAACCGTTCCAAGCTATGGGGATAGCTTAACATATATTTCATTTGTACATAGTTACAGTTGCCGAAAGTTCTGCGCCGATATGTAATCGATGGGTGGGACGTGATACGTGCGGTCATCGTGGCCACACTTGAAGAGCCCCTGAGCGCAACAAGCGCTGCAGTACTTGAAGGTACAAACATCGCAGAGCCCGATGGGACCGACTAGGCCACCGCGGCAGCCAGAGCATAATTGCTTGCGCCACTCCGCACTCCACGAGTCCGATTCGCGCAGGTAGGTTTCAACGACTAGGCAGCGCTCCTGATGGCCATCTGTGGCCGCAACCGGCTCGATGCACCAGTAGAGATAGTACACCGGGGTGATTGAATATGCATGGCTGGGGCCGTAGAGCTTGATGCGTTCACGTACAACGTCGTGTGTCGTTTCCCACGCCGCGGAATAGAGTCGCTGATTGAACTGCAGCTGCCCGAGCTGTGACTGACCTATCCACATACAATGTCAGTGGCTTCCACCGACTGCTGTGCCCACCCATGAGCACGAGGTCCTTCTTATCAGCGAATAGCGTAGTGGCATCGGCAAGCATGCTCTTGAGCACGGCGCCAGCCGTTGTGTAGTCGCCCATGCAGCGGTACACAATGGCGAGCTTGAGTAGCGCGGCAAGCGTGCGGTCGTGGTTGCGCCCAAGTAGTCGTTCGCGCGTTGCAACGACGTCTGCTGCCAACTCTCGCGCACGCTCGAATTGTCCCTCGTCCTTGTAAAGTGTTACGAGGTTGGCCATGACTGTGACGGTGTCGGGGTGGTCTGCGCCTTTGGCCTCGCGATACCCGTTTAGGCCCGCGACGTACCAGCGCACGGCATCCGTATAGTTGCCGAGCTTGGTCTGCACGACCGCCATGCTGTTCATCGTTCGTAGGTGAAGAAGATCCTTCCGGACCTCAGCACCTTGCATGACCAAGCTCTGCTCGTAGTAGTACAGCGATAGCTCGTACTGACTCACGTGGCGGTACACAAGGCCCATATGATGCAGCGTGTCGGCGATGAGCGGGTGGCCGGGCCTAAGCACTTCTCTCTGCAACGAGAGCGCATCGAGCAGCATGGGCTCCCAGAGCGTTTGCGGCTTGAAAAGCCGGCCATAGATGTACCCGAGCCGCGTCATCAGGAGCAGCGTCCGCTCGTCACGGTCCCCGCAGGTCGCTTGAAATAGTTTCCACGCCTTGTAAAAGTACGGCTTTGCTTCGGCATAGTGCCCTTTGTGAAAGGGTACGCTGCCGAGAGCATGCAGCCACTGGGCACGTTCGGCCCCGGCGGTCGAGGCCACTTTGCGCTTGAGAAAGTCGAGCACCCACTGCTCGACAACGCTGAACAGCATGCGGTCAAGCGCTGCAAAACCAACGTCAGCCTCGATGACGGCAAAGAGGTTGTCCCGGTCAGCCGGGATCGTTGTGCGCGAATTGGCACTCTTGACGTTGTGCAAAACATCCCAGAAGGCCTGGTACTCGGTTACAAGCGCCGTAGCAAAGGCGCTTTCGTCGGCGGGTGGCATCGCGACCTCGAAGCGGGCGCCGACGCATCGGGCGACGTACACCTCGAAGACGCACCACGTCCGGCGGAGCGTGATCGGGTCTTGCCATGGATGCAGCACCATGACGAGGTTCTGAATGGCTGCGAGCCCAGATTGAAATGTATTGTACCAGAAACGGAAGTCACACGACGCCGCACGGTGCTGGTTGTTGTTAAAGACACAAAACCAAACGGCAACATCATCCGCAAAGAAGTTGACAAGACTGTCAACCGTCTCGAGGAAAAGGTAGCTCCACGCATGACTGACATACCAATCAGCGGACGCGACGAAGGCCTGCGTCTCCGAGTTGGCTGCGACCAGCTCCACGAGAGAGACCTGCTGCGTTTTCGTCATTGGGATGACGAACTGGTTACAGACGTCGGCCGTCGTGAGATTAGCGAAGGCCTCGCGCCCACCGCGCTCTTGGATGAAGTGTGTGAAGTACGACAGCTTGACGCCGAGCGGACGTTGCTGGCCCATCGCCGACGGTCTTGGCCTCAGGCGACGCGTCGAGAAACAACTAAAAAAGTGGCACCGCCTTGAGCGAGAAACGCACTGTCGCCGAGTGTGGCGAAATGACACTAAGTTGCGTTTACCAAGATTCTGCGCAGCATTACATACGGTGTACAGTACTTGAGATATCCCATTTTTAAAGCGGGAATCGGTCAGCAGAATGGAGGCCGCAGCAGGCATCAGCGCTTGAACCCACGGACTGGGCTTCGGAAGAGTTGGCTGGTTGGTGGATAACAATCGGCAAGGACTGTATTTAAACATGGAGGCACCCGTAGGTGTCACCGTGGTGGTTTATGAGCCTTTGGTGCTCTTGGCGAGCTGGCTCACGCTTTTGGAGCGCGATACCTTAGCACTAAAACCCTTAGCTCGCTGCTGGTCTAGCCTGGATGATCTACACCAAGCTTGGACCTTGGCCGTGCAGCTGAGGCGCTGAGATACCGGGACATCGCACTTGAGAGACTGTCTTTACAGTTGCTGTGTTCAACAACCAAACAAACATTCGCGAGTCCAAGTATCGTCCTCTCCCAAGCCGACATGCTTCGAGTGCGTCCAGCAGACAGACGCCTTGGGGAATGCAGGAGCCTTGAATTCGCGCGGCCAACTCGCTCATAGCGTTTAAAGTTTCTTTTTCCTAAGTTTCCATGTCTTGATCAGGGACGGAATTCGAAGGAAATGCACAAGAAATTGCGGTAGCCGCCGCCGCCGCTTCGCTGACCAAAGGGGGTTCGATGGTGTCTCGTGACGGTTCACGGACCTCCGCATACCCGTATCCGGACAAAGATTCCGCATCGCGACATTGCATTTTGGCAATGGTCGTGATCTCGATCAAGCTTGGGGAGGCGGACGGGTTCCTGTTCGAGACGACGTGCGCGACGTCCAACGACGCACTCGTGCGTGGCATCGCCGCCGTGCACAACGCGCGCATCCGGCTTGCGAGCCTGAACTCGTACGTGCCGGGCCTCTTTCAGCATGGCGTCGCCAAGCACCCGCAGAACCAGGGCATCGACACGTACGCTTCAGAGCCCGTGCACAAGGAGGAGTTCTACGAGGAGGATCCCCTTGGTCAGCGCACCGGCAACGGCGTGTGCCCAAGCCTGCGCGAGACGCTCGCCCGCATGACGGCGGACGTGACCGCGTACCTGAAAAGCCACGCACGCGAGCCCGTCACGATGGCAGGCCTTCAAGAAAAGCTGGACAATTTTCGCGGTATTGTCATGATGGGCTTCCCCATGGGGCTTCCTGAGTACGATATCGTCAAGATGCTCCTCGACGGCCATGATGAAGACGCGCTTGCCGGACTTCAAGCGAGCCAGGATTTGATGGACCCCGCGACGGCCGAGCTTTGGTGGGCCGGGAAGCAGTTCTTCCGCGACGATACCGTGGGTGACCGCGTCGGTAAGAACGAGAAGACCAAAGTGATTGCGCGCTTGACAAAGAAGAGCGCCGGGGCGCCGCAGCGCGAGCCCGCCGTCTCCGAGGACGAGCGCAAAGCCATGATGGCGCACTACTTCAAGAAACAAGAAGAGCTGAAGAAGCTAGCGGACGAAGATGAAGACGACTACTTGCACTCGTCGTGGGCGAACCCCTCAGCGCTCAAGAACCAGCTCCGGGGCACCAACAACCTTCGCCCGTTCTAATTCCACGTTGTACTGCACATTGTACACACCATGAGGTGGCATCGATTGGTATTAGAGTTTGGGTTCTCGCAGTGACGGGGCGCGAGAGAGATGCTCCAGGGAGACAGCGCGCGTTGGCGCTTCCCTCCTTTGCGGCGCTTCATCGAGCTTCGCCAGCGAAATGGTTCGCGTCGGTGCATTGCTGCTGCTTGGTGGTATTAGACAGCCCTGCATCGGTGGAGCGCTTTGACATGGAGTTGGCGCCAACACTTCGACTTCCTTGGTACCAACCGACTGTGCTCCATCGAATGTCACCGCAGCTTCGTCCTGGGCAACACTCGACGCCGTCGCGTGGGAAATCGCGTCTTGCTCGACCTGCGCTGCCAGCTCTCCGCTCGGGGGCTTGTGCGGCGAAGCCAGGGCGGTGGCGTCGGAGATGACGGCGGCCACCACGTCAAGCGCGACGCGGGTGGCAATGGGTCTCGGGTCCACTGCGATGGCTTCCGTCGGTGCCCGCACTGGCGCGAGGATGCGGCGCGAGCTACCCACGCGGACGCTCGCGCCCCGGGGCAGCTCGGCCACGACGTCCGTACCTGCGTCGACCTCCTCGTCCTCGTCGTCTCGCGCAGCCTTCTGCGACCGCATCGCGTCGAGCCGGTCCTGAATGTCGTCGTCGACGGCGCTCTGGATGCGTCCAAGCCGGCGCCCGCTTGTGTCCAGCAGCGAGAAGCTGCCAACGTCGCGGACTTCAGGCTCGGGCGCTGGCGCCGGCACGGGCACCAGCGGGACGCCCACGGGCTTGGAGAAGGTGGCGCGGGTTTTGCGCGGACTCGCGATTGGGCTTGCACCAGGCTCGGCGTCCGGCGGTGCGTCCCCCAGAGGCCCCAGGGCCGCGCCGCCAGGCTTGGAGAAGGTCGGCCGACCTCGCCGCACGACAGAGCCCAGCCGCGCCTCGGGAGACGCGTCGCTTGGCTGCTCACCCGCGGCCAAGGGTACCAGCGGTACGCCCACGGGCTTGGAGAACGTCGTTCGCGTACGGCGCGTGCTGGTAACAGGCGACGCCTCGCCCACCGGTGGCGGCGCGTCAGCGGCTGGCACGCCCAGCAGCGGCAACCCACCGGCGCCGAGCTGCTTGGAGAACGTGATGCGCGTCTTGCGCCCAACTGGTCCCGGCCGGGGCTCGTCGATGACGAGCGCATCGAGCACGGGGGGCAGGTTGCCGTCGCTTCCGACGATGCTGCCCTCGCTGCTCGTCATGGACGCCTTTCCGCGGAGGCTATCGGCGATTTGGATCAGGTTTAGGCGCTTGTCCTTGATGAGGATGTCCCGCACGCATCGGCCCGAGCCGTTCGACAGCATCCGATCGATGTCAGCCCTATGCAACGCGCTTGCGCCGTGACCTCCTGCGGGTGACGCACCCAGCACGGATGAACAGTTCCAGCATGCGTCCGTCGCGCCGCTTGGCTGCAAGGAACAGCGGTGTCTCGTTGGCGCCATTGATGTCGTCCACGGCCACTGCAAGCGCCAAGAGCGCTTTGCACGTTTCGAGGCAGCCCTTGTCCGCCGCCAGGTGCAGCGCTGAGTTGCCCGTGGCGTTCACAGCGGTCCGTAGCGCCGGGTCCTTAAGCGCCTTGACGAGCGCGACGGCGGCGGCGTCGTGTCCGTGCTTGAGCGCCAGCAGCAGCACCGTGTTGCGCTCTAAGCCGCGCCAGTTAGCCTCGCGGGGCTGTCGCGCCTACCTGCGTCAACGATGTCCTCGACAGCGCCGTAGCCGAGAAGCATCACGAGCACGTGTGTTTGCCCGTAGGCGGCCGCCGCGAGAAGTGGAGCGGGGACGCGGCTGGGCTCGGGCGAGTCGTTCACGAGGCGGGCAACCGGCAGCGGGGCCGCCGGGGCGCTCACAGCCTGCAGCAAGAGACCAACGCACTCGAGGTGGCCGTTGGCGCAGGCGGCGATGAAGGGCGAGAGGGCCTGGTTCTGGTCGGCGTGGCCGTTGTACACGACGCTGACGGCCATGAAGAGGTGGTATGGCGGAGCCTCTTGCACAAGCATGGCCACGATCGTCGTGAGCCCCTCGAGGCACGCGAGCAGCAGCGGCGACACGTTCTTTTCGTTGACGAGCAGCGGGTCGGCCCCCTTGCTCAGGAGGTATGCCGCCACGTCCGTCCGCGCGTACTGGCACGCAACGATGAGTGGCGTACTGTCCCACATGCCGCGCACGTTCAGAAGCGACGGCGTCGCATCCAGCACCCCAATAAGCTCGTCCAGGGCGCCCTTTTTCACTACGGTGACTGAGTCCGCTGCTACGAGGCCGACGGACGTACCCAATCGTAGGAAGATGGAGGTCGGCGACTCGTCCGTCGTGGACGCGGGCTC